>JAEIIL010006065.1:0-13730 GCA_018905715.1 Drosophila lini | reverse complement strand
TAAAAGGTGAAATAATAAATAAAAATGGTTTAAAAAATATATATCTTGTTTCTAAAAAGTCATTAAAAAAGTATGGTATACAGCTCAGTATACAGTATCGTCCCAGCTCAATTTAGTGTATTTTTTTTTTTTGTGTACTCATATCTTATTTGCGATCCCCGCTTCAAATCCAAACCAAACGAGAACCGTTTCAAAATTTATTTATTTTACTGAAAAATAAATCGCATTGCGTTGCGCCAAATGTAGAGATGCGAAAACGTCGCAAATCGATAGCAAGCACGCTATAGTATCGATGACTATCGCCGTTGTTTTATCCACCTCTAAGCGATGTACAAAAACAACATTTGTTTATATGATTAATTTTTACCTTACACACTCAAACGAATATAAATGTAGCCAATAATACGAAAACAATAGGCAACATTGATAAGATAAGATAACTACCAACAGTTCCAATGTCTTTCGCGTACACTTTAATGCACAAATAGCGCGGTGCGTACGGTTCGAATTTGTTCATGGAAATAACACTAAGAATTTGTCAGTAAACAATGGCAACTCACGCCGAGAAGGAATTCTACCATTTGGTACGTACATTTGCCACTTAATTGTTAAAAAGGAAATCGCTAGAAACTGATACTCACACAATGAGTGTTCTTTGTAGAGCGGGTGTCGGGTGTCGCCACCCGTAAATGTTTATACACATACAGACACTTGCCGCCTAGTTCGAGTATATAAACATTTGCATAAACATTCACTTAAAGCCACAAGTCAGCCTTGAACCAGATCTTATATGTACATATGTCGGGGGAGCGGGAGGAGCTCTCTAAAAACTGCACAATAATAGGAAATTTCTCCAGTGTGAATGTGAATGAATGATGAATGGCGGTGGTGACCCAGAAAAGCAGCATAGAAACTGCATTGAATGCTGAATGCTTGCAACCTTTGCAACGACCTACTTCAGGCTACCAAAATTAAAGATAACCGGCTTGAAATTATTTATAAAAAATCAGATTAGCCAGTTCTTTGTTTCCAGCCAGATAACATTTAGCATTCCGAGTGATTCATACCTCCAGAGAATTAATATCTTGAGATAATAACATATAATTATAGATAATATATAGCAACGGCATTACCATTCCATCGGAATAGGAACATACATTTACCATCAGTAACTTTTAATCTTAAGTTTAAACTTTAAAAACAAAAAGTTTGTGGACTGATTCATGAATTTCAGCATAACAACATTTTTATAGTTTCATTATCGGTCGCTCTGAGTCACACATTTCAGCTTAATTTTTGGAATGTTCAGTTTCGGTATTAATAAACATTATCTCTTATGTACAGAACGTCAGCGTAAATAAAGCCTTAAATGGCCTGGAGGCGCCGCTCAAAACCAAACATGCCCGCTCCATTATTATTATGATCCACAAGACCAAGGAGGCAAAGTCCTTCTGGATGATGATCTCACGGCAACCCCTAATGCAGAACCGATTCACCGCCTGGAAGTTTTCCCATCTCCTGCACAAGGTCTTGCGAGAGGCGCACGAAAGCGCCATTAGGCACTCGCAGAGCCACAAGAAAATGATCCTCGAGGTGGGCAAGATGTGGGGGCTGCTACAGGATGACATCGGATGCTGTATACAGGCGTACAGCAAGCTGCTGGCCACCAAGTTGAATTTCCACGACAAGAATCGAATGTTTCCCGGATCCCTGAACATTTCCTTCACCGAACTCTTTGTGGCTGTTGACCGGGATTTGAACTATTGGTAAAAGGAAATCTACATAAATAATGCGATTTTAAATCAATTGAAATTGCTTAGTAAAATATATAAAAATAATGGATAATTAAATATTCTGAATTATTTAAAAATCTAAAATATTTCTGTTTAAATTTAAAGAATTGTCTAACAAACTGCTCTTAATTACAGCTTCCAATTGTGCGTGGAAATTTTCGATTACTTGGAGGATATCATTGCCCTGCAGCAGACCATATTTTCGTCTATGGAAAAGTACCGAATGTCGTCGATGACACCGCAAGGACAGTGCAGGCTTGCGCCAATAGTCTGTCTCATTCAGGATTCCAATGCCCTGTACGATATGAGCGTCCGTCTAATGTTCAAATTGCACGACGGCATACCCTACGATGTGGTTTCCGGCCACAGAGATCGTTTCTATGGTCTGTTCTTGAAGCTCAAGAGTTTCTATAACAATGTTCGGCCGCTGCAGTACTTCAAGGACTTAATCACTGTTCCCGAGTTGCCGGACACAAGTCCAAACTTCAAGTCGCAAAACGATTTCAGCAGCTATGTACCGCCAGTTGTACACGTGCCCCAAGAGCCCGACCCGGTTGTGGAGGATCTTGTGGACACCAATAACCACGAAGCGGAGGCGTACAGTCAGGCCCAGCAGCAATTGACTATGTTGGAGGGTATAATAAGCGAGAAGGAGGCTGGCATTGAGGAGCTCTCCTACAAATTGGTGGCCTTGCAAAAGAACTATGATGATCTGCAGCAGAGCTACAGGCAGGATGTGGAGGAGCTGCAGCAGAACAACACTATCCTTTCCAATGATTTGGTATTGGCGAGGGAAATGTGTGCCACCTTTCGGATGCAAAATGATGATCTGGAGCTGCAGCTAAACCAAAATCCAATTTTAATGCGTGAGTTTGTGCAGAGATTAGAGATTTTCATTAGATTTGATTTAAAAAATATATATTTAAAAAAAAATTCTTATCTTGTTTTATGTTTTGATTAAAATATTTAATTTTTTTCCTTAAATCTGATGACCGAAAAATCTAAATTTAATCATTACCATTTAATTATTTAATATAACATAATATAATTTGAATTACCTTAGAGAAAGCCATGGAGGAGGAGGAGAAGCACAAGTTATCCTCGGAGAAATTCAACAAGTTAAAAACCCTCTACACAAAAATTCGGGATGAGCACATTCAGTTATTAAGAGAGGTCAGTAGCTTGCAATTTTCTCCACTCTTTACTCTATAAATAATAATAAAAATAATAATTAATAATTCATTTTATTTTCAGCAAAGTGAGTCTAATAAATCTTTAAACAAGGAAAAGCAAGTGAGCTCACAGCTTTTGCTGGAAACAAAGGAACTTACCAACGAAATTTCCAAGATGAAAGGAAATGTGGAGGAAAAAGACAAGGCCAACTTGGCTCTGCAGAAACAAGTTGAAGAGCACAAGGAAAAGATAACGCAGCTGGAAACAATCAAAAACGAAATCGAGGAGAAATACGATGATGTTGTTAAAGAGAAACAAATGCAGGCTCTAGACATCACTTCCACCTCCGAGAATTTAAGGTTGAATTTCCTTAAAATTGAAGAGCTCAATGGAGCCCTCACTGAAACCCAGGAAAAACTGTTGAAAGCCGAAAGCCAAATAAATGCAAAGAGCAGCGAAATTGAGAATCATTTAAAAGCTTTTGAAGCGGAGAAGGCTCTGCTCTTAACCAAGATAGAACAACTAAATGTGGAGCATAAAACCAACCATGAAGCTCAAAGTTCACAATTGCAGGAAACTAAAAACCATTTGGATGAAAAAGAAAGGGAATTCAGCGAAACAAGAGAAAAGCTAACAGCCGCCGAGAGCCTAGTGAGCTCGAAGAATATAGAAATTGAAAGCAATCAAAAGGCTTTTGAAGCTGAAAAGGTCTTGCTCTTGACCAAAATCGAGCAGTTGAATGGGGAACATAAATCCCATCAAGAGGCACAAAATGCTGAATTGCAAAAAACAATTAGTAACTTGGCGCAAAAGGAAACTGCTTTGCAGGTAATTATCATTCAGAAATATATGTAAGAGAAAATATAATTCAATTTATTCTCGCTTCAACAGGAATCCCAGGAATCTGTAAAACAACTTAGGCAAGACAATACCTTAATGACTCAACGCAGTGAGGATTTGCAAGGCAAACTCACTACCATTGAGGAAAAACTCAACCAGGCAACACAACAGATTGCTTCCGTAACAAATTCCTACCAAAATTGTAGCTCAGACCTTAGCGATCTTCGAAAATTGGTCATCAAATCGTTGAGGGAAATCTGCAATTCAAAGTTAAGCAGCTCGGAACAACAGCCCTTGGATGCAGTGCCTGCCATTATAAGTGAAATGGAATCCCTGCTTAATAAATTCAATAATCCCACGGCTATAGAGTATGTTTCTACGACGGAAGGCATTCACGATGTGATGTATTTGGGCTATGTATTCATAAAGCTATACGATCAATGCGATGTTATTTATAAAACAACAACGGCTATTGAGACGGGTCAAGGTGAGTTCGTTAAATCAAACTATAAACTAGGAATTAGCGCTGGAAATTAATTGATTTTCAGTTAAAGAATATATTGATATTTTAAATTAAAATTGTCTCCATTTGTATCCGATTTTATCAAATGTTTTCCACGTTTTCTCTAATCCACACCATAAACTTTATAAAAAATATTAAATTTAATTTACCTTTCCAGAGATTTCTACGAAAACTTCATTGGTTTGCTCAGATGTCTGCCAATTGTTTCAATATTTGCTTAATAACGAAGCAAAGGATGGGCAAAAAATTATAACCGATGTGCAAGCAAAGCTAACAGATATCCGAAAATTAATTGAAAAGATTAAGGCCACCTTTGAACAGAAAATCGACTTGGACAAGCTACTCGAAATAGAGCTGCGTGAGATGGATGCTGCCATCGATGATGCAGCCAGCAAGATAACCGACCTACTGGCCAAGGCTCGGGAGAAGGACAATCAGACCAATCTGGAGGTGAACGGAAAGATTGTGGACTCGTGTACGACATTAATGGAATGCGTCAAGGCTCTGATCCAGAAGTCACGTCTTCTGCAGCACGAAATTGTGGCTTCCCAAAAAGGTGAGTTTGGAATAATAAAAACCATAGAAAAGACTAAATATTTGAATTTAAATTTAAATTTATATATTTATTAATTCATATATTTAAACCATTTTAGGAAATGCAAGTGCCAATGAATTTTACAGACGAAACAGTCAGTGGTCTGATGGCTTGATTTCCGCCTCAAAGAGCGTGGCCAAGGCGGCCAACTATCTCGTCGAGGCTGCCAACAAGGCTATCGAAAGTGAGTCCGGCAAAAACTTTGAGCTCATTGTGGCCGCCCAGGAAATTGCTGCCTGCACCACGCAAATGGTTATAGCCAGCAAGGTCAAGGCCGAACGCAATAGCCAAAAGCTTTCCGACTTAACGAAGGCCTCGCGCAGCGTTACCCAAGCAACGGGCACCCTGGTGGCCACCGTTAAGGATTGTAACGCGCAACTGGAGCAGCAGAGCGAGCTCGAGCTGGCCAAGCTAACGCCATCGCAAATTAAAACCATGGAAATGGAAATCCATGTCAAAGTACTCGAAATCGAGCAGGCGCTCCAAACACAGCGCCAGAAGCTGGCGTCGTTCAGGAGAGAGCACTACAAGAATGCCGAGTATTAAACAAAAAAATACTGTCTATATATGTTATCTATAAAAACGTTACTAACCTTAAAAACATTCTTATTTTACCAATGCCCATCATGACAACCTTTATATACAGATATACAGCAGTCACTTCATCTGAAAAATTCCATTTTGATCGCCTTTTGATCCTTGGTTTTTATTGAACCAACAAGTTGTTTCCAGAAACCTTATCTTAAATTTTAAAATGTTTATATTGCACACTGTAGATCGGAAATAAAGTAACACCTATTGCCAAAGAAAATAAATTGTTAAAGGTTTTTTTGTCAAAAAGGTTTATTTGTATTATCACGAACCGGATTATTGCATTTTATAAAACGGCATGTTCACGCTCATCAAAGACACTTTTTGCGTAGTTTATCTAAAAGAAACAATACGAATATATGTGATAGTTGTTTGTCGCAAATTGTAAACGTAAATAAAGGTAACTTATGCTAAAAAAATGATATTTTTATAATTAATATACTGCGGAGGGCACAACAAAAGAAATCGCAGAAACAAAAATACTTGTCCAAGGGTTAAAATTTTAAAATATTTATGTTTAACTGACATAAAATTAGAATTGAATTGATTTTCATTATCCAAACTGAAAGGTATTGAAACATCGGTTTTCCGAAGCTAGCTTCCTCTCTCTTTCTCTAGACAACAATCAACATTAATCAATTATCAATATATGTATATATAAAAACTACGTCATGAAGATCCAAAATTTATAAAGTACAATGACTACTTACACATCTCGATGCCGCCTCAGCGCACTCCTCCGACCGACATCGTATCCTTGGTCTGGTTATTTTTGGTAGATTTGTGGATATTTCAATGTAGTGACATGCCGCCGATGCCGTTCTACTGCTCGTCGATGGTGCTGTGCCCACGTTCGTGATCAGCGGATGACACGAGAGTATCTCGCAGAGATGACACTCCAGCATAATGGTTGGGTTGCCGTCGACTAATGAAAAAATTCGTACAAATTCGGTGGAAACCAACAGGCGCAGTCTCGCCTCCTTATCACTCCAGAGATTTGCCTCGTAGGATATGATCTTTTCCGAAAAGTTCTTGTGATTGATGAGGTATAGATACTGTTGCCCTTTACTTTGCCGGTTGGAATACAAGGGTAGAAGGCCGCCCGGAGCACCAGTCACACATCTGGGCAGTCTCTTTCGATCCGGAGTGTTTTTTTGAGTATCTCGACTGGTTTCTCGCACCGCGCTGGCCGTTTCTGAGGCCAAGTCCAGCACACCTATGATGGGTTTCGTCACGGTGCCAACCAATCCCTTGCCAAGGCCACTTAGGAAGCCAGGAACTCCACCATCGTAGGCCCCGTCGTACGTGTGCCTCACAATACTCGTTACGCCGCCTAGCAATCCAAATCCGAGACCCTTCAGACCCGCTGCCAGGTGTCCGCCGGACGTGTTGGACTGCAGTTCCAGTATCCGTTGCCTGGTCTCATTGTCGTGGTCATTCAGCACCACCTTCCCCAGGCTATCCGATAGGGTTTCCGTTAGCTTTGCCGTCGAATTCGATATCCCATGCGTTACATTCTTTACTAGACTCTTGACGGAGCCCTCGAAAATCAGTCCGGAAACGCCCTCGGATAGATCGTTGGCGAAACCAAGAGGATTTCCCAGAAAATCCACACTTCCCAAAATCGCCGCCGCATGCCACTTGACTTGATTGATGTAATGCTTTTTCATTTCCTTCAGATATACGTCCAGTGTTTCAAAGTGTAACCTATCCGAATACCTGTCCAACTCAATGAGGGCGTCTTCGAATTTAATCAGAGTGAGTCCCAGAGTTTTTTTCGTTTCATGCAGCTCCACGGGTAGCTTGGACGATGTGAAGGCGGAAAGTCGTACCTTAAAGGAAGAATTGTATTATTTAAAGAGGATTTACTAAAATAGCTTAAGGGGGTCAGGTATTTAATTATTTTTTCGTAATTTTTTTTTGTAATCAAAGTTTTACATTAATTATAGCAAAATTGACGAAGGCATGCGTAACTTTAACCGTTTCGCCAGAAAAATGTTTTGAAAAGTGACCCCTTTTGCACCAAACTAATTAAGTTCAACTGAACAAATTCCATTAAGCAATCAAAAATAGTTACCTGCGTCGCTCCAATGCTTAAATTTTCAAAGTAGTATCTCTTCATATCCTGCAGAATCGGTTGCTTGTCCTCAATGTTTTCAAACTGATATTGCACACTCAGGTTCTGCCTGTTGATCTTGCCATAGCCCAAAAACGATGCCACTTTCAGTATGAGCTTCTCATCCAAATTAGCGGTGCATGGCTTCAAGTCCAGGGTCAAGTACTTGAAAATGATTGCGTTCTTATTCGGACAAGGCAACATTTTCAGCTTGAGAACAACCGCGTTCTTGTGTTGATCGTGATCCGAGGATGAGGTTTGCGTATGCAAGGCTATTTGACTGACAGCGTCCAGCAACTGGTTATCGATTTGGATGTAGGAGATGTTCAAGTCCAGGGAGTTCTCCAAAGCACCCTGCGATATATCGCAGTGTATGTGGTCGAGGCTGATGAACATGATTTCCTCGCAGGGCTTTCGGGTTATTATGGAAATGCCAATGCCTTTTACGAGCTCAACATTGATCTGGAAGAAGATTACAACAATATTATATATAGCATAGAGAATATGGAGTTTTACCCACCAGATACTCATGCATGATCGATATCTTTCCCTTGTCCGTAATTTGCCTATTGTTGAGAGAAGCGTGCATCCAGAGTAAATCGGGAGTGAGGAATACTGAATTTTGTTTAATTTTAATATCACATATTTCTATTGTGGAAATGGGTCCATCCATTCTCGTCGACAGTTCCAATTGGCCGGAGCCAGGCCTCAGTTTTTGTGCTACAATGTGTTGTCCAATCGGTATGGATTGTTGATTGCTTGAATTACTCTCCGTGCGGCCCACATACGCTTCACAGTTGGGCCTCAGACCAACCTCATATCGGGACTGAAATGTCGTAGATTTAAAAAATAGTTTTTTACTAATTAAAACCCTTCAGTATCAGGTGGCCTTCGAACGACAGAATGAGAGCGTAGGCTCGGTAGAAGTCACCGTCGGCACGTTAATGAAACATTGATGACAGTGGCCCATTGATGACATTTGGAACTTCAGGGAAATTGATCTCTGCTTACCTGAACACACATATTAGCATGACACATAAGCCGGCCGTTCTCAAACCTCCATGTCTGTGTGGTAACCCTTTGCTTGTTGGGCGTTCGAACCACCAAAGTGGTAAACTCCATGGGATTCGGGGGCTTCTCCAGATCCAGTACCAAGCGCACTGCGTTGGCATCGTTTGATTGAATCGGTGGCGTGGATCCCTCGTGCTCAAGCTGACCGTTCGAATTCATGAGCCACAACTGGGAACGATCCCCCGAATTCTTTTCCATAATCACAACTTTTCGGCCGCGAACTCCCAAGACCAAGTGCCTATGCGGGCTGCTCTCCTCCTCACTGGTCGATCGCTCGAATGTCCCGTGAAATGCTATATAAATGAAGTTGGTGTACGTCAGCGTCTTCTTTATGTTATTCACGTTGTTGATGGGAAACTCGATCATGTTGCCACCCGGCGCCTCCATCAGCAGTGCCTGCAGTCCCAAGGGATCGTCCAAGACGTAGGACAAGGACGATTGCGGACGAACCGGCGTAATCCAAACTGGCTTGGAACGCAGCTGTGAGAAATTGATGACTACCTCCGAGCAATTATCAATTCGAATCGGTGGTGGTAGGGTACGAGCGTCGGTAAACAGGAGGATAAATGTGGCATCCTTGGAGATGATTTCCAGTCGCAGAAAGAACATATCCCCCCACTCGTTTCGCACATTGATGTACAGACTTTGTACATCATCATTAATGGGTATTCCCTTCGACCAGCAGCAACACTCCACATCCGGAATGCGCACGCAAATGAACTGCTCCTGATCCCAGTTGGGCCAATGGAAGGCGAAGTTGCAATCGATCGGCGCTGAAATGATCTTACGCGGGTCCGGTCGATCCTGAAATGCAATTATATTTATTGTTACGCTATTTTTGTGACCAAATGATCACGATTTTATAAACAAAAATCTTCGTTTTTTTGTTTTTATCAGTGTATAGTAATAAGTTACTTACATAGTTGACAATGTCGCACAGCTGCATAAATTCCAGTCGGTAACCACTTCGGTTGTGCAGGTGGAATCTGGGAGAGAGTGTCACAAAAGTGGTGCTGGCATACAGACCCCTTCCACGCCTCACGCTGATCCCGATGGCATAGCTCCCCTTGGTGTTCTCCGCCCGCAGTTCCCGGTGTGTTAGGTCCTTGTGAGTACTGAAACTTTTGCACCACTGAAAGAAGGTTAAGGGAAGTGGTTATTGAAAGAGCGAAAGAGGAAAGTTAACTGAAATGTAGGGAATAGTGATACATGTATCGCGACCTGTGCCAAGTTTGCCCTTTCTTAGCTTGCCTTTCTCTACTCTACTATACTTTCAATGTTAAATATTAAGTAAATGAAATAATTATCAGTAGACTTACCGTGTTATTTAAACCGTAGGCCCTTCCCAGTCGCAACTCCAGGGCCGGCGATCCTTCCTGGTCGGAGAACGAGAACATCAGAGGCGCCACTTGTCGCGCCGTTTCGTGCTCCTCAAACTGTCCCGCCGCCGTGTTATTGGTTCCCTCCTGCTTGTAAATCAGCGGAAGTCCCGTCTTGTTGATGATCCAAACCGGAGCACTGATATAGATCTCCATGCCCTTGCCCTTGACAAACTGAATGGAGATGCGGAGGTGCAGCTCCCGCTTCTTGATGTCAAACAGCTTCAGTTTCGTTTCCACCACGCCCGTGTGACTCATGGGCACTTTGAGTTGTCCAGAGAGCTGAAAGTTGTCCAGCGTTATGCTCAGATTCAGGGGCTGGTAGATGTTCACGTTGTAGATGTTGGCACTCTCCGAAGAGTTTATCCTGCCGGTGGCATGCTCATGGATCTTGAACATCAAGTCGCAGCAGAGCATGTTGTTGATCTTCAGAGGAGGCAACAGGGTGATGAGGTGGCCCGGCAAGGTCTGCTCCTTGACGTGGTAGATAATTCTGCTGATATTCACCAGGGTGTACAAAATACTCTTGTTTTGGTCGTAGCTCACCAGCAACTGCCGGGTGTTGTCCTTGCCGCAGAGCTTCCACAGGAGTTCCTCGTTGCTGAAGCCTGTTTCCTCGTAGGCCTCGCTCTCACTGTGCGTACTGTGCGCCACATGCAACGAGGCGTCAATAAATTTCAGCGGCAAGGGCAGCTCATCGTTGGGCTTCACCACACTGATGGCCGTCAGTCCGTCACTCTGCGTGCTCTTCAGCGACATCTTGAGGAATACGTTCCGGTCCAGCTTGTTGACTATGAACAGCGAGGACTTTACCTTGATGAGCTTCTGAGCGGATCCAATCAGGGAAATGTCAAAGACTATCCTACTCTTCGTGGAATACTGTGAATCCAGATTGGTGGTGCGGAAGAACATGCCCACCTTGTCTATGGATATGGGTCCTATCAGAGTCCAGCCGTGAATTTGAACGAAAATCTGATGCAAATTCAACTGGTGGGAGTGGACGTGCCGCAGCTTACTCTTCTGGCTAAAATCGAAGGTTTTGGTCTCGTTGGGCTGCACCGAACTCCAGTTCTTGATCAGCTCGAACTGCTGCAAGTCCGAGCAGGATAGGTCCCCAAGGGGGGCATAGATCGGCTTGAAGAGCAGCGGTGTGCCGGTGAGGTTTTGCAGGGCAAAGGGAATGAAGGGGGAACGTTGCCTGAAGTTCTTGGCCCCGTTGTCGTTGAAATCGTTGGTCCAGTTCTTCAGAACCATGTGAAAGAGTTCTATAAAAGTGGAGGTTACATTCAGCTTAAGCATCTGCTTGCTGGAAACCCCAATCTCAAAGCGCTTCTTGTTCTCATTCAGGTGACCCTTGGTGTACTTCCACTTTAGATTCGACTCCCAAGTCTCGGCCACCGGCTCCCAGCCGCTGAGCCTACGATTGTAATAGTTCACAGCGGCCTCTGTGTCAATGTTGCCCAGGCTAAAGTGCTGGATATTCGACTCCTTGGGATTGGGATCCTTGGTCTTGAAGGTGTAGTTCAGGAGGAACTTCGAGAGCGACACCTCCAGCAGCGGCACATCAGCATCCATGCAGTCGTCAATGATAAATACCGATATGAGGCTGGCATCCACCACAGCGGTCTTCATTTCCAAAGCGGGATTTCTGTAAGTACTCTGCTTCTGCTGCGACAGCCACAGAGCCGCATCGTTGATCCGCCAATTGTTCACCTGCATGGCGTACAGGCAGTCGGACAGCTCGAAGCCCATGGCCACCAGGGGAGCCACCTTCTCCAGGTCCGAGTTGGCCTTGGATATCACATTTTTCGACCGCGATGTTTGCGTGGGCAACAGCCTCACCATCCGCGAAAACAGCTTAACATCCACATAGGACAGTCGAATATTAAGTGGCTTTTGAATGAGTATATTCAGGCAATTGCTCCTCAGCTCTATGTTCAGAGTGAAGGGATCGATTATGGAAAGAGCGCTCTCCTCCTCGGCGTCCAAAGTGCAGGAGAATATTTCCAGGTGATTTATGTCCAGGGAGAGAGGCACCGAATTGCTGTTGGGTTTATAACAAATAACTGTCGTGCTCTTCAAAATAATGGCATTCGAGTCCAGGCGACTGCACTCCTCGGCCAATATTATCTCGGAATCTGTGATGTTCACCACGAACTCTGTGGAAACTGTATTGTCAACCTGCTGCTTCTGCGATATCTGGCTGTTAACTGTGGGCGCTGCTGGTGAGTCCTCCTGGAGGTAGGATTTCAACTGATCCAAGAAGCTGATGAGCGCAAATACCCGCATATTATTGAGCATTATCGTGTACTTGCTGAAGTTGGCCTTCTTGCGGCAGTGGATTTCCACCTGCACAGAGTTCTCTATCCTCGCCTCCTTCTTCGACGGCTCCAGGATGTTCTTGAACATGTTCTCATTGCCCGCCCCAGCCTCCACCTTCCTTTCATCCACAATCAGTATGTTGCTCGATATCAAGTCAATATCCTGTGAGCCATCGCTGAACAGGTCTATTTCCAGCGCGGACTTTAGGAAGTGGATGCAGGCCAGGGGCTCTATGACAGCACTCTGCGAGGTGTTCAGAGCCAGCAACAGGGACACATCTTCAAGCAGGATGCGTATCGAAATTAGTATGGAGATTGTTCTGGGTATGACCTCGCTCTTTTTCTGAACAAGATTGATGGTCGAAAGACGCTCAATGGAGGTGCAACTATTGTTGTGGTAATTCATGTAAATGTCGTCCGTTTGCTCGCCAATATTATTGTTTAAGAAGCTGCGGATTAACTTGTACTGCTGTATATTCACCATGCCATTCAGCTTCGAAAAGGTTCCCTGAACACTTATGTCCGGACAGACGCGATCGCCCTCCGCCGATAGATTTCGCTCCAGTTGCAGGTGCAGAAAGCAGGATTCGTTGAAGAAGGGCTGACCCAGTCGCAGGAAGTTCATGTCGGCAATTACAATTCGATTCTTCTCCTGCTCACCTTTCACTTTCATCGAGCTCCTTTCGCCGGAGAACAGATTTATGTTGACCAAATCGATGCGCATTACGTCCAGGATTTCATTCGGACTTGGAGTTGCGGTCATTTTGCTTATAATATTCTCATCGCTGGCCAAGTGGAAGCTGTTCTTCAGGGTGAATTGTCCGAGATAAGCGATTATTACCTCGTTTCTGTTGTAGCAGGCCGGGAGAACAATAACCGGGGAGTCCGCTTGAATTACCAGTTTCATTTTCGATGGACGCATATTTTGTTCACTGCCGCTTTGACTTTGTTTCTTTAGCTTTCTTATCACAGGCTGTAAAGAAACATTAAACTGGTTATAATTTAATTTAGTTTTCTAAGATTTTGTAACCTTACCGTTTGCAATTGCAGCAGATCTTTGACAAATACATGGAGTTCTGTGGAAAATCGTTTTGTGTGAATATAATGCACAGCAGCCATGTTGATGCGCAAGGTGGAGTCGGTGTCCAAGGTTTTTAGTGCCTCCAAATCCACAAGTTTTCTAGAAAATTAAGAAAATAAAAAATAATAAATTATCATAAATAAAAATTCTCAAAATAAATCGGTTAAAATTATATTAAAATCTTAAATTAAAATAATTAAAATTATATATTTATATTCATCATGGATTTGTCATTTTAAATATTTAA
>JAEIIL010006062.1:0-35356 GCA_018905715.1 Drosophila lini | reverse complement strand
CCAATCTGCAAGGGTATACAAACTTCGGCGTGCCGAAGTTAGCTTCCTTTCTTGTTAAAAGTATAGTAACTACATAAACAAAACTTCGTCCGAATTTAACGTTTTAAAATATTCCCTAAAGATCAACAAAGAGAGGGAGAATTAAAGTATAATTATAAAACATTTAACACAACCTAAGTTTCATTAGTAAACAAAACACTGAGTGTTTATATATTATCCCTAACACTGCTCTCACTCTCCCAATGAAGCTTAGCTCCTGTAAGTAGGGTATCATCTGGTTTTGATTCCCTTCCTTCACTCTTTGTGCTCGAGTTAGCCGTGTGTGACTTTTAATTTGCCTTAGTCAAAGTCGCAAAGTCTGCGGTGTCACAGTAGTAGCAGTCGGATTTGGATCCGGATCCGGATTCCGGGACTCGTGGGCTACAGCAGTAGTTGCTTGCTCGGTTTCAGTTGCCGCCACGTGATCATTGCCCATTTATGCTGTTAACTAACGACGCAGACGACCATAAAATGCAGGTGCCGCTGACAGAGATGAAAGGAGAGTGGTAAAAGCAAGGATTAGGAGCACTCTGGAAAAGCTGAGGGAAAGGGCACTGAGGAATTATCTAGTGAAATGTAAAATATAAAATAATGATATTTACAGTTTTTAGGTTCATAAAAATGATGGATATTTTTAAAGATTAATATTTTACTTTGAAAACAAAATTATATTTTTAGACAGAAGATATGAAGAATGTAAATAAAATGAAATATATTTTTAAGTAACTGTCTCTATAGTTTTCCCCTATTTTTCTGAGTGCAAAGTGACTTCGAATTAGAGTCAGTGGTGGAGGCAGCTCGGTACACATTATGCCATCGCATAAAGTAGCAAAAGTTTTGTATTTTTTTCCTTGATGTTTTTCCCCGACATTCTTTGGCCTTTTCCCTTTTTGCCTTTGTTCCACATGCATTCCCCCACAGCCATTCACTTTCTCTATGCTCTTCTCTTTCCCGGATCTCCTCCTGCTCCTCCTCCTCGTGGCCCTGCCCGCGGCACAGATTAAAAATCAAGCGCGCCATGCCCGGCGATACTGGCAACTACACCTGTGTGCCGACGGTGGCAAAAACCTCGAGCGTCTATGTGCACGTAATTATTGGTAAGTAAGTAAGGACTGCAGTCCTGCAGGTGTTTATGTGTGTGTGTATGTGTGTTTTGGCTCCTGCCGGTGTTTGAGCTGTCAGAGAGTTTTGCATGTTTATGACGGGAAGTGGAAGTTGCCTGTTAGCAGCGGCACTTTCGCAATTTGTAATGCCAAGTGCAAAACGGGGCGTGGCCGTGCAGTAATTGCATTGCAGCCGAGTCGGCGAGAAATTCCTGCTTGCCTCTTTTCAGATTTTGTAAAACTTGTTCTTGTTTTTGTTTTTGTTTCTCTCTTTTTTTTTAACTGCTGCCTCATGTTTGTATTTGTGCAGCAGCACGGAAATTATTTCTAGTTGCTGCTGCAGCCAGCTAGAAAGTTTTCTGCCAGCCAATAACGGGGGGGCATGTGGGGACTCGAGAAGCTTGTCAGCTTTATGGCAGCAGAGCTTGTGTGCTCGAGAGCTCATCGAGAACTATAACAACTTGAGCGGCCGATGTTTTTCTTTGGCACAAACAGGAAACTCAGGCAAGCGAGCCGAAGCCGATGTTATCAGGCGAAGACTCAAAGGCGACTGATTGGTGGCAGGAAGCTAACTTACGCTTGCTTCATTTCCGGTCGGGCGATGTGGGTCTATGGGAAATAAAGTTACTTTAATGTATTATTATTATTTTTATTTAAAATTCTCTTTAATATTTCCCCCTTGACCTAATTAGAAATGATCATAACCTTAAGATATCGAAAACTGTGTCGAATTGCAATTAGGACACTAATGGCTTTCACCATTCCTAATCCCGTGTTTGCTTTCGCTTTTCAACAGGCGAGCACCCGGCGGCCATGCAACACAATTCGAGCAGCAACAGCAACAGCTTCTACTGCGGCATCTGCTGCATGCTGCTGAGCATTGTCTCCTGCTGCCTGCAGCACTTCTACGAGGCCGGGTGTGGATATATCCATGCTGCGGCAGCGGCGGCAAACTCGGCGGCACTGCGTCCCCCGAAGCGAACGTCGCTAACGAACAGCGAAACACGAGTAACTGCAGCAGCAGCAGCAGCAACAGTAGGAGCAACATCCATACCAGCAACGTGCAACATGTTGAGAGAACGCCCAGCGGCGGTTCAGTGCATGAGATGAAGGAATAATCAACACGCAGCGAAACACTAAAAAGGCAAAGTACACACACAACCACACCAAGCCACACACAAACACACACACTCATAGTACACATATTCAAGGTGATTTAAGTTTTTTATGTATCGCATGGGGGGTCAAGCATAAGTATTTACTAACTTCTAAGATGAATGCACTTAGTGGACAGAAAACATATATATTTAGTGATAAGCGAACAAGTATTTAACGAAGATAAGAAGGACATAACAAGTGGTCTAAGATAATATTATTTGCCAGTCGTTCTGATTTAGTTTAATTACCGATAACCGATAGGCAGTAAGTGATCATCACTGATAGACTCCCCGCAACCATACACTGCTATTAATTGAGCATTACCTATATATCTGATTCTAAAACTAAACTCCGGACTGACTGTATCAATTTCCCGTTTAAAGAAACCCCACAAGTGACAATCGATGGCTAATAAAAACGGAAATATCTATCGATTTGCGATATCCGGGTATGGGCTATCTGTTGAAGCAAAGGCAATGTAATAATAAGATACATAACGCAAGCATACTCTTTCGAAAAACACAATCTTTCATCTTACTTGTGGAAATTCACAGGTATTGCCGTTACGCATCCTATTGTTATGCAGCCTTTGATTGATCCCTTTCTGCTGCCAAATATGGACTGCACAACCCATAGAAAAAGTAAAAGATCCACACTCTCATTATGAAGTAAGACTTACTAGCTATAAATACTCTGAAATGTCCGAAACACCCGACAAGCACACTTTTCCCTGGACCCACAGTAATCTTCTTCTATGCAATCTCTAACTGCCAACGACAGACAACCTTGCACCCAGTAGCCACCCATTGTGTCAGAAATTGGATTGAAATTCGCTGTAAATAATTGCCGTGCGAGGGAAATATTTAACCAAGAGCACTTGGAGGTATTTGCAAAACAATTAGGGGCAGGAGCAACGCATTGTTTTACGTTCGAGTGCGACTCGTTTGCTTTGCACATTTATCTGTTTTAGGCATTAGCTACGTTAGATACGATTGTGAATGTATAGTCGATAAGCCGATATGTATGCGTCAGCACTCGAACCTTGTTTGTGTCAGACCCAATTGCGGGATAAACTCGTTTATTTGTATATAATTAGTTTTGGCTAGAACACAAAAAAAAAGAAGCAGAAAACCAAAAAACCAAACACAAAAGGGGGCGAAATTTGAAAATAAATGCAATTTATAATTGTGCTTATCGATATAATTGATACGACTGCCATGCAAATGCGCAGGCACTGTAAATAAATTCATTAGTAGACGAAATTGTAATTTTAATTAACTCTTAAATGATATAAACAGATAAAGCCGATAAATGCGATTCGAATGTTACGGACCGTTTTTAGCTGGTAAGCCTCACCCCGACGCGAGCCTGGCGTGCACCACACGCAACCTAAAATCAACTAACACGCAACACGAGACATAAAACAATTTGAATAATAGTAAAAACTAGTTAAATTTAATATGGACCCCTGATCAGGACCCCCGTATGTCCTGAAATTTGTAAATAGAGTGATTGGTTCTCGAACTAATCAGAGCTGGCAATTAACTAGGCACGAGAGCAGAGTCGGTTACCGATCGAAAACAATAACGAACGAAACCCTAGCAAATACATTACCCATGAGTGTATGTCACAGCATTGCAGCTACAAGTATATACATATTTAAACCAGGTACTCTCAATACATTTACGTGTGCGTATCCATAGGTACCCTACATATGCATATACAGATAGGATTGTTTAACAGCGACAACTAACACACACGGACACTGCAGGCGAGAGTTTTTGTGAAAAGAAACCAAATCGATTCAATAAAAATATGATTTAGAAAATTTAACTAAAGGTTTGAAATTATTTTACTTAGGAGGAAATACTGGGTAGGTATTAATTGGGTCTCCATTAAATATTTTAACTCAGAATCTGCCGACACATTTGCCATCGTGTTGAATTTAACTTTTAGAAAATCTGTAAAAAACTTAATGGCTTAACTCGCATTCTTTCGCTTGGCTTTGGTTTCCATTAGCATGCACCCTTCCATTAACCCTTTATATTTACCCAGATTGACATCTGATCTGAGCTAAATTTGCTCTGGTAAAACCTGTTCGTCTCAGCTTGACTAGGAATGCTTATAATGCGTTCATTGACTCTGCTCTGGGGCGTCACCGAATGTGTATCAAATTTGCCTAATTTATTCAAATCGATTCGGAGCGATGTTGTCGAGAGTGATGCCGATGATGGTGATGATGCGATGCCTGAAGTCCAATATTTATTTAATTGCAATTCGTCTCCAAATTCGGGGCATCTTGTGAACCGTTCGATTTTATTCGCTCGACATAAATTCTAGAAAAATGTATAAATAAAACCAGAGCAGAGTGAACGCATTTTAGTCCGTTCTTGTCCAGGTGTTGGAGCATGTTGCAGATGGCAATGGATAAATGCCTGGCTCTGCTGGTACTGCTGGCCCTGTGCGCCAGCCTGGAGACAGGTGAACCTCAGAATTTGAATCTACTTCTAGAACTTACTTCGAACCAAATAAATTACAGCCCCGCCACCTTCGTCGCCTGAAGCTAACCGGGAGCAGCTGGTGCGAGTCTATGAGATCAATCAAGAGCAGTATGAGCGAATGCTGCAGTTGACCAAGGGCAGGAAGGTGATATCGGAGGCCAGGCTGATCAACGGAGGCTTTGCCACCGTCAGCGAGTCGTTCAGCGAGACCCTCAGCTCCGGCTGGCACTCTCTCCTTCGGATCGTGGGTCTCACCACGGTCAGCAAAGCTGACGAGGCAGAAAAGGTGGACTTTGAGAGTCAGCCCTTGTGCGTGATCAAGACCCGCGAGGACGAGCCTGTGGGCAGGGACGATGAGGTCACCTCCGCCCGCAGTTCGGGCAAGGGCATTGAGGCCGATGATGAAGACTCCGCCATTCATTGTATCGTGGTGCTAAAGAAGGAGCCTGATCAGGAGTTGCCAAGCCAGGATCCTCATCCAAATTACGCCCAATATTGGGCGGCACAGCCTGTGGAAGATTCCGCTGCGGTCAAGCAGCCTGAACAGATGAAGGATGAACAGGAGGAGGTAGAAAAGGAGGAGATGGAACTCACCACTGCAGCCCCATTGAAAAGGCAGAAAATGAACAAGAGCACTTATCCCAAGTCAGCCAGCTTGGATGACGACTCTGACGGTTCACGCCAATACAGTGGCTATTCACTGCAGCCTCAGTATGGGGCGCCCTATCCACCTTCCTCTCCCTATGGCGGCTATCCCTACAGTCCCTATTCTAGCCCACAGCCTTTTGGTCCTCAGGGACCCTATGGACAAAGTCCCTATGGATCACTGCCGCCTTATGGGCCACCACCACCATACCCTCCCCAATCGCAATTCCCGCCTCAACAACTCTATGTCAATCCCTATGGTCCACAGCCTCAGGGGTATCCTTATGGATATGGTTTTCCCTACCTAGATCAGTCCCAGATGGCTCAAGCGGCTGCTATTAAGGAGGCGGAGAAACCCCAGCAGGCCGAGGAGGATGATGATGAAGAGGAGGACTCCTACGAGGAAGAAGATGACTATAAGAAGCGTTATTATCCCTACTATAGCGAACCTTATAATTACAGACAATAAAAGATGCTACAAACCATATTTATACCTATTTTATTTGATTATTATTTTGTGGGTATGGAAAATTATATTCTTTGATCTGAAATATTTACTTATTTAATAAAAAAGAAACATTGAAGAAGTCTGAAAAACCCACTCTTATAAAACCATGTTCTTAGCTATGACTAATACCCATGTGCGATCTATTGCTGTGATGAGCCAAGTCATAACTAAAAGATCATTATCACTCAGTCAGGAATCTGGACAAGAGAATTGTGTTTTGGCCATAAAGTTGCCCCAACTAGCCATTAGTAAGACCAGTATGGGCAGGGCGCTGGTCTTTGCCAGAAAGAACTGGGTCAACGCGTAAATTATGGAGATTTGAGTCGATTAGGGTGATGCCATAACTGTAGATGAGCAATTTTCGGTTGATCCATTTAAATGACAATGCCGAAAGGGAATTTCATTTCGGCTGCTCACCAAGAGCAAGAATTTTAAAATATATAAGCGAGTGAGCGCTGCCAGTGGAGCTTATTCGCAATCGGCATGAAGTTCTTTACAGTTCTAGCAGCGATCGTGCTTAGCCTCGCGGCAGCCCAAGCGGGTAAGTTCTTCTGGCCCAAGTCTTGGGAAGAAAGCTTAACTTAGCTCCTTGTCACAGGCAGGAGTCGTCCTCAGCTGGTGAAACTGCACCCCGTAACTCGGCAGGAGTACAACGAGCTTCTCAGGCTCACCCAGGGCAAGGAGGAGGTGTCCGAGGCCCGTCTTCTCAGCAGTTCCATTGCTGGCATTAAGGGTCTGGCTTCTGGCTTTGCTGCCGGCAGCTTTATCCCAGCCATCTTCAGCTCCGGCTCCAAGGATCAGAACAAGAAGGGACGTCCCCTGTGCGTGATCTCCACGAATGATCTGGAGCAAGGGGAGGAGGACAGGCGCCTGGGCCGTGTGGTGAGCATTGAGTACGAGCCCAATACCGACTCCAGCTCAGGTTCGGGTTCGGGGCATGGAAGTGGACATGGAAGTGGACATGGAAGCGGACATGGAAGTGGACACGGAAGCGGACATGGAGGCGGACATGGAGGCAGCAGTAATGAAGGTGACGATGATGATGTGACCACTGTCAACTGCATTCTGGTGGTCAATGGCACTGATACCTCCACGACAACAACAACGACCACAAAGAAGCCCGATCACGGCCACGAACACGGTCCCGGTCACGGACATGGTCATGGTCACGGCGGATATCCCTATCCTCCCTTCTACCCCTACGGCTACCCACCCTACTTCTATCCCTTCCCTCCTCCACCACCGCCACCAAAGCACCACCACTCCGATGGGGAAAAGCGTTCCGCCGGCGACGAAGTAGAGTTTGGCCACCTAATCGACGCCTACAATGGCTTCTACTACCAGCCTGTAGGATTCCCCTTGAGGGGCAGCAAGCGGTCGAGAGCCAACCAGGAGATCTCTGCTTATCAGCCAGCCAGCTATCCCAAGCAGGACTACGCCTCCAACTACCCCAAAGTGGTCCGCAACTACGGACTCACCCACCCGGCTCCCGTCTACGTTCGTTCTCCGCAATTCGAGCGGGAACAGTGAGCAAAGCTAGAAAAATATCTTAACAATAAAATAAATTAATAGAACTTTGAAAATTATATTGAGTTTAAATGGGAAAACAGAGGTTTTGAGGGAGGCGATCTGCTCATGTCTTTGTCCATGATTAGCTTTGATTTAAATTATTTATCCCAAAAGGTCTTTTGAATTTGTTTTCATTTCCTAGGAACCATAAATGCGACAGCTTAAAATAGATATTCAACTGGAGAACATATTCAAGAATTCAGAACTATGAGCCGTCATAATTGGACTTCGAACTGAGTTGCAGAATCGTTCATTTGTTGCACGTTTCCGTGAGTCGATGTGTGTTTGTTGTTGTGCGTGTTTGATCGAAAGTGTTACAAGGTCCTGCCACTAACAATGCCAGAAAGAAGCGTTGATCTAGGCAGCAGAACAGAGCCACCATGTAAACAAGAAGCATTACACACATCGCCCCCCATACACGCACACACATCGCAGTATTGAGGTACAGCGACAATTGAAAGTGTAACACATCGTTGCCTTTTGTAGAGCATCTGCTGTTGCTGCTGCTACGACAGGCTCTTTAGTGGAGCTGCACAGGAAGAAAAATAGTTTGGAAAATTATAAAAATTATATTTTGTTTTATGTTTAACCATTTATAAACATAACTTAAAAAAGAACTGTAGTAACATCTGAACCAGAAGTATTTAAAAAGCTTTCTATATAAAAGAAAACTATGAAAAAATTTCTATAGATATTTCCAACTAATTTTGCTAATTTAAGATGCTTCTTAACACTCTTTTCTCTCAGTGCCATTACTAATGCCAACATACACATCCGTTCACTGGCGAAGGACAACGAACGCACAGGCATGAAAGAGAATAAATTAAAGAACAACTCAAAATAACCGCGGGGCAATTGACAGTGGTGCGTCGCATCGCATGTGGGCGTGGCAGTCAGAGAGGCGTGGGCGCGGTCGAGAGAGGGGGCGTGGGCATGGCGATTTGAACGCCCGTTTGCTGTTAAGTGCAAGTGCATCGGATCGGATGCAGTGAGGCAATGACGAAAGAACACCACTCGCCTTTGGCCTCATTGCGTTTTTAGTCGGTCGGGCCTGCTGCTGGGGCTCCACACAGCCAGAGAGCCACGCCCAGTGGCACGCTTACGCCCCCACCATCCAAGAGGACGAACGACTGGCAGTGTTGTGTCTATGCACTGCAAAATAATTACTTTCATATCCTGCGGCAATTAAATTCATTTAGTTTGCCACCAATTTCCCACTCTTACCGCCACTGCCCCCACATCCCCAGCACTCTGATTAAGACATTCATTCCGCTTCGCATTCAACGGCTTACGCTTGTGGCTGTTGAACCCAGCACCCAGCACCCACCCACTCCCCCTCCCCGCCGCACTTGGCAAATCCCCTCGAAGCCCCACGAAACCCCTTGAAACATCCCCTTGACAGTCTCCGTCTGACCAAGCAACTCTAAACTATGTCAACTGTTAACTTTTCCTTTCTATTTTTGCTATTTGTTGCGCTGCTCGTTGTTTTTCCCGCCGCTGGCATTCCGCTCCTATGGCCTGCATGTTTTTCAAGGACTCTACATAGTTTATCCAACAACATCAAGCACACACACAGCAGAAGCAGAAGCAGAAGCTTGTTGCTGCCATTTTGGACATGGCTGAGTTGAATGTAAGCAAATTGCTGAGAGCGCTGCTAGACTGTTGCTGGGGCCAAAACAAGAAAAGATGGAATTGCCCAAAAATTGCAGCAGCTTACTCCCAAAAAAGGCTGTAAAGTGTTGCCAAAGTAGTTGTCAACGTCAAGAGAAAACGGATCGATGTGTCTAAGTGATTAGTTTGGTAAAAAAAACTTGTGTTCAAATATAATAAAATTAAATCAAAACACGTTGTCTTTTGTCCTTTATTCCACAAATCCTTCTCCCATGTGTTTTAATTGCAATTGTTATTTCTATTCAGGCTTTAATTTCTTCTCATATTTCAAGCTTAGCCTGGAGTAGCCTTGAGTTGTTAGTTTATTTATAAAATAATATATACAGGTCGCCAGCAAATGCTCTTTAACTTTTATATAATTTATATAATTAATAATTAATAATTAGTCCAAACTCTCAGCAATGTTGTTGGTTAAAGTCTCAAATGGCAAATAAACACTTGTGAAAGCTGTTTTGGTTTCTGATTTTCCCTGGAATTTATTGCATTGATGAAGATAAATTAGATCTTGAATAATTTCACCGGGGGAAAAGTCAAGCAACCATTTAGAGCGTTCGTCACCAGCGCCAGCGACATGATCATCGTCTTCATCATCATCATCATTGTTTTCATCATGTAAATGTCAATTTAACGGAATATTAATGCAGGCACCCACACAGCGACACCTACACACATACACCGTCTCAGGCGGCCATACATATGTCTTTGATATCAACGGAAGTGCGCACACAAATACACGCTCGAGTGCCATTTTGTTAAGGCGCAAAAATTGATAAGTGCCTTGTGGTTATTGCGGTCTTTGGCGGCCATTAACACAACCAGTCGGGGGGGGCGAGGGGGCAAGGAGGTGTGCACACATACACGGATAATAAAATTTATACAATAAGAGGCTGTTGGAGCATCAGCATCAGAAGCAGCAGCAGCAGCAGGCGTTTGCACGTCAATCAAACATGGCGTCAAATAATCATTAACAAACGCCCGCACATACACAAACAAGGGTGTGATTTTTAAGGGGGAGAGCATTGCAAGGATCTGTGGGTGTAAGTGCTGTGTGTGTGTGGCGTGTGTCTGTGTCGGCTGTCATGTAGTTGTCGCCGGCGTTGGTTTTGCTGGCTGTTGATTTGGTAGCTTAACTGATTTGCGGTTGCCCAGCCATAGAGAGCAGCCACTCCAGGCTTTTGTGGATATCGAGAAAACTCGGGAAATCCACTGTAACCACAAAAAATATATAAACAGAATTTTCTTTGATTACTGGTTGAAAAGATTTTAAGCAGAGCTATCCCCAAATAAATATTCTTTTCAAGATACAAAGGAGGCATTTTGTACACTTTTAACATGTTAATTAATAGAAGTAAACATTCATTCTTGTATTCTTTATTTTTGATTAATATAATAAAGTAGTTGTTAGTTTTCCTCGTTCTATAAGAAAATGAATGGCTTGAAAAAATCCCTGGAACTGCCTGTTACTGGCATTTAATAATCTGCTGTTGTCAACCTGTGCTAACTGAAAATCGGGAATGGCAATTTGGCATCAATGGCAGATGGAGAGCCCCCAGCGCCATTACCAGTTACCTGCTACCTGCTACCTGCTACCTGTTAGCTGTTAACCCTCCTCTTACCGGCTTCACCCCCACGAGAAGGAAACCTGAAACGTATGTTCGCAGCACTAACGAGCTGCGATTTTTCTTGCCATCAGCAGAGGCTGAATGGAGTGACTGCAAGTCAATGCGATTGGCGTCAATTAAGTGCCATAAGCGACACAACAAGCCGTCAGTCCGCCAGCCCGTCCGTACGTCCTTCAGTCCCTCCGCCATCCGGCCGGAGTTTAACGCTCTTCAGCTCACTCCAGCAACGCTTTTGACACACTTTCGCAGAGCGGCTGCAGATTGATTGGCGCCACTCAATTGGCAACCTTTTTGGCCTGGTCGGGTCTGGCCTGGCCGGGTCTGCTCTCCGGTCTCCGGTCTCCGGCTTTGGTTTACCGATGACTTCGTATGCAGCATCGTTACACGCATCGCCAGCCATCCATCGGGGCTCTTTTTTCTCCGACAAGCGATTAGAATAAATTGCAACATGCCGGCAAAACGACAGGCCTCCTTCTGCTGCCGCAGGGTCCTGGGAATCGCTATCGCCAACGGTATTGAGCTCAACGTTATGCATTTGACACGAGTGCCGATTTCTGCTTCAATAATTTCCCCAATATCTCAACGCAGGCTGCAGTACAGAGCGAGAGTATCTCGAAAGTTTCGCCTCGAGTGGCGGGTCTGCTGTGAGTGTAATCAATTTTAGTGGCAACGCAAAGTTTTTCAATGCGCTGCCATTCAATTAAAAATTTGTGCGGAACTTTATTTCGCTGTTAAGTGGCAATCTACATGCATCATCCCACCCCCCACCGGGGTGAGTGTATAAAAGTGTGTGTGTTGTTTGTCGGTTGCATCGCGCGCTCGCATCTGTAAATACAAATATAAATGGCTTTGAAGAGTTTTCCCTTTTCGGCTTTCCTTTTTCATGGTTTTGTTTGGGTTGATTTATGTGCACATGCCAGTCAAATTGATGAATTGCCTTTGAAAGACGATGAAATAAAATCAGAAGCGAAGCGTAAGTTGGCCGATTGAATTGGCAAAGGTAAGAGGCCAGGTTAACAACAAAATTTAAAACGAATTTAATTGCTAGCAATTCTGTGTACTATTTCCTGCAAATGCTAATATTTGTATAATGAAAATCACCTCTGACATCTGCGAAAAATGAAAAAAAATAACTTCGGGAAAGCCTGGCCAGCTCTTATTGTTTTCGATGTGGCCAACAAAATTGAGTTTCCCAGCAAAACATAATCAAAAATTGTTTAGCAATGCACAGGCTCCGGCCCGCATACACATAAGCCACTTGAAAAATGACATCAATTCTCTGGCTAAGAAGAAACAGCAACCGAGAAGCACCAGCAGATGACGAAGAAATTGAAAAATAATAACAAAAAGTTACCTTGGCAGCCGTTGCTCTACCTCCGCTCTAATTTAATGCGATGAATTCTCTGTATATATCCCCGTACTTTTTGTTTTTAATTTATCCAGCAGCCCGCAGCACTTTCCCCACTTTCTCTGCCGCCGTGAAGGAGCACCTGTGCCATTATTCAATCTGTTGGTGTCCTGGCTGGCGCTGTCATAGTTGCTGATGCCGCTGTTGGTGTTGCTGTTGGTGGGATTTTGTTTGTGTTTATGTTTTAATAAAACATTGCCTGCTACACCCCCTCGAAGCAGCTTCCCCCTGCCACAGATGCTGGCAAAGTCAAGAGTAAGTCATGAGTAAATCTTATTATTTTATCCTTTGTTATTGCATTGCTGGGAAGGCCTCGCCTGGCCAGGCTGAGGTCCTATCTCAGCCCCTGGCAGCACTCCATCCTCAAACCCTGCCCCATGCTGCTGTTATCATAAATCTGCATGCTGGCGAGGCATGTTTCGACTGCTCCGACTTCGGCTCCCAATCCGATCCTGCTGCACACAACGTCATATGTCAACTGCATCAATATTTGCATTTTGATTGAAACTTACAAGGAGGCAAAAGTCTGTCCCAATTTGCATATCCTTCCCTGCCAATCCGGCTTCGTCTGCAGCTCCGTCTCCATCTCTAGCGCTGGCAGCAGACCGTCCTAATCCCCGGCCAACAAGCAGCTTAAATGGCTTTAAGACGTGGCCGACGGTCGTCGTCGGCTGGGCACTCTTTGGCTATTTATGTCTAAATTGGCAAATAGCAAATGGTGATGGCCGAATGCAGTTTTGCTGTTAATTTCACTTACAACGCACATTAAATGCAGACACCAGCAACAGCAACAGATCCCCCAGCAGAACCACCCACAGCAGCAGCAGCCGGCAAAAAGCTGTTTGTCCATAATCAGTGCAAAGTGCAGTTGCAGTTGAACAAGAATGGAGTGCATCCCCCCCTCGACTTTGGCTATTTGGGCATAGCCTGCCAGTCGTCGCTGTCGTTGCCCAATGTCCAGTGCCCAATGCCAATGAACGTTGCGTTGTTGTGCCAAATTAGGTCAAAATTGCGTTCAATTCCGCACGAAATGTCAAAATAAACAAGTTAGCTAATGGTCAGGGTTCCCATGTGAAGATTTTCGGACTAGAGCTCTGCTAATCAGTGATGCTGTTGGCCAACCGAACAAATTTAATTGGTATTAATTGGGTTTAAGTGGAGTGGAAGGAGATTAATGCCCAGAAAGATGTTAGCGATGGGTCTATCTTGGTAGGAATCCAAGGGAAATCTTAAAAAGAAGCTTTTTATAAGGTACCTTGTACCATGAACTCTCCATCACCTGAATCTCTAACATATAACTTGCCTTGAACTCAATATATGCCAAAATCCCTGATCTCCATAGCAAGTAAGTGGCCAGCTGCTCAGAAAGGAGCCTTAGCGTTGGCCAGGTATTGCAATTAATTGGCACTTGCAACTGGAATGGATTCAAAGCCAAGCCTACTTCCAATTAGAGGAGGGAACTACCCAAAACGGAGAGATGGGCGGTCCAAGACATCTGCCCAACAATAGTGCGATAATTTCGTTTAATTAAGCCTGGGCCAAGGCTCTCTGCCTCTCGGCGCCTGTGTGTATCCCATAATCCCGCACAATGGCTGTGGAGGAGGCCCCCCAATTTGAATGGGGGAACAGGAGAGCAGGGAGGAACGTGCTCCGGGACAACTACAACAACAGCTGCATTTCATTACAATTTTTCAATTACTATTAACTTGATGCGGACTCATTACAGGACTCGGTGCGTTGCCTCATCTCTGCTCGCCCCTCGCCCCTGCCCCGTTCTCTGGTTTATCGTAATTAATTTTGCGGCTTCTGCTTGTCTCCTGTCCGTCCCTTTTCTTGTTCCCCCTCCCGTTCCCTTAGGCAGACATTTCATTAGGAAAATTGTTTATTAAAAAATAAATAGAATTAAACAATAAGCAAGAAGCAAATGGCCAGGACGTCCTCGTCGTAGCTCCAAGTTTTCCTTTTTTGCATGCAAAGTCACGCCCCCTCAACCCTCCGCAGGCCGTCCTGTAAGTTGCGCTTATCACGGAGCATAATCATAAAAAGTTATGCGCTCGCTAATTTGATTAATGGCATTTCCTTGGCCGCAATCCAAATTCATAATGACTGTGCTCGGCTAGGAAATTATTATTACTTCTAATTACAACGAGACAACTTCATTAAGCCAGCTCCCCGGCACGGCTGCGGCTGTGGCTGCTCGCAAAAACGGAAACCGGGCGCTGGACATTAAAACAATCGCATCTGGCAATCAAATAACGTAAATCATAAAATCCAATTATTGTCTCCGGCGGCGGCGGCCTTTCAGCAGCTGCAAAAAATCAAAATCAAATTCAACTTTTCCCTCCTTTGATTGTTCGAGCGTCGGATCCAGAGCCGCAGCGTATAGGTAACTCAATTAAAATCAAACAATCATCACTGCCGGCAGCCAGTGGCCATAATAAATTCCAGCAGAATCGCCCACAATCAGGCCAAATTCCGCTCCTAAGCCCCATTCAAATTTTACATTTGACTGCATCAAACAATCCAAAAGTAAATCGCTTCAAATTGACTATTAATAAACATTCGCGCAATCACTAACAAAAATAAGTGAAACCATAAAAGTATGAAATATGAGCTGAGCTAAATACTCTGCCAAACTGGTTGGCTACCATATTCTATTTAGAAAAACTAATTTTATTTGGAAAATAGATTTTTAGGCAAAGAAATAAGATACATCATTGAATTCAAACGCTTGAATATTCCAGCTTATCCCTAGAATATAACAACCATATCAGTTTTTACATTATAATACACAACTAGTATTCCCATGTACCCCGTGACCTATACTGTACAGCTTAAAATGAATCAATTTTAAGGTCACATATAAATATTGTCTACAAAAATACATGGCATTTTTGGCCAAAACTGTTTATGAATAAAAATTAAAACGTTTATCGATCGTTTTGATGGAAAACAACAGCATATCTCCGGCTCTCCAGGAACCGTAATTGATTGGTCTTCCTCGTGGAAGGGAGGAAACCTTTTAGTCGATGTTAATTATGATATCTGCTGCCTAATTGAACGCACCACCGCTCATCTTGATGGTCGCCTAATGTCCTTTGAGCTGTCGCTGAGAACTCGAGGGGAGAGCCAAAGTGTGGCTGCAAACAATTGCTAAGTTTTGTGTCATCTCCGGCGATTGGATCAGCAAATATTTGCATGCAAGCAAACGGGGGGCAGTGACGAGCAACATGTCCACACAACTGTTTCTCTTACTGCTGAGCAACGCCTCCAGCATGAGGGTGTTTCAAGAGGAAAGAAAGGATATTTAGACTATTACCTTCCTGGAATTTATACGTTTACATCGACTTTGTTTCAGTAAATTCATTATTTTAAAGTATAAATATCTCTAATTTAAATCAAGCCCCATCGAACCACCCTGTCCGACATGCATTACTGTCGGGCAACAATCCAGACGAGATGGGGCCCGGAGTTAGCGGCAATGCTGACAAAAGCTGATTATTATGGCAATGACAAGCATATTGGTCACGTTAGCACGCCTGGCCAGTGGCCAGTGGCCAGCGTCCAGTGTCCGGATCGTGGCATGCACTTTACAGGCAGCCCGCTGCCGTTAATAACTGAAACGTGCCTCAAATTGGCCGTACAGCATTATGGCCTATTTGCCTGCCAACTGCGATTGTCTGCTAGCGACCATCTCCCGGCGCGGCACTGCCGGGTTCGCTTGGTGGGTTAGTTAGCTCATTGAACTCCAGTTGGCCACCGCATTCTTTGTGTAGCTCCTTTTGCCTTGCGTGCGAATTCCTAGTCCCCAGTCTTGGGCTCCTCTCACGTTTCCCCACTTATTCCCTGATTAAATAGCGTATACGCCCTGTGTACATTTCATTTAATTCCGCCCCCAAGTCGCCGCCCACTGCCCGCTAATTGCATGCATGACTATTGAATAAGTGTCCCGAAGTCGGGATCTAGATGCTGATTGATGCCCCGGAGCAGCAGACCAGCAGAGCAGCAGTGCAGCAGAACAGCGGAGCAGGGAACATAATAGCATCAGCCATAAACCCCAAAGCCAGCTGGGGAACAGGCGGAACCGATGGCGATGGCAAAATTGCATAATTAATCATGCGCGCATAAAAATGTCAACTGCTGGGGCAGAGGAAGAGGGCTAGCAAAAGCGGCAACATGTTGCTGCTGTCCAATGCTCCCTCTTTCCCTTTTTCCTTTCCCATTGAAAGGGAGCGGGGAAAAGCTGCAAGTTCGCCTTGGCTTGGGGCCGCATTGCAACGTCGAACATTTACAAACAAATCAAATTTGCATCAGAATTTCATTTATCTTGTTTTGCTACTATTGTGTGGATTTTGTGCTCACAGTCGCAGAGCTCGGAGTGGGCGGAGGGGAGTGGAAGGCAGACCCGGAGGACTGAAGCAGGGAAAAAGTATAAAAGTGAAATTGCATTTGGCCAGTTGCAGAATCAGGAATAACAAGTAAAATAGCTCTGGCCAAAGACAGTCGGACTTTGGGCTAGAAAGTACCGCTTAGATGGTTGGGCATATACTTTTGCAGGGTACTATAATTTCAGTTTAAAGAAAGTAATTTCTGACCCCTTTAAAACTAAATATATTCTTACCAAAACCGTATTATTTTAGGGAATATATATTAACGACTCTTAACCAATCCACTTCACTTGCAAATATCCCTCTATATTTGAGGCTCAACTTCAAAGATTCCCTACCAAACCCACTCTCCACATCCTCCCTCGTCCTTCCCCCAGGGCCATTTATTAATGCCAAATGTTATTTCTCTGCAAGGCGAACAAAGGGTAATGGCAACCAACTATGCAAAAAAAAAAAGAAGAACTCACATAATAAATCGAGCCAGTGTCCAGAAACGACTTTAATGAAATAAAACATTGTACATTGTATCCGGTCTCGTTTTTCTATGCGTATTTGTGTGCAACAAAGTTAATAACCGTTTTATGAGTCTATTAAAAAGGGATAATCGCCGGGTTCAGACTGATGTCTGGGCCCTGTGCATGGCACTTATGTAAATGGTTCCACAAAAACAGAGAGATGAAACCGAAGAAGGGCCAGCCGCTGGCCAGGCCCCACCACACATCATCAGCTAGGAGAGGAGGAGGAGGCTAGAGGAGCTCCGAACTAAGCCCGAGAGCTCTAATCGCTTGCCCTGCCCATGTGAGGTCCGTATATTACCAAGCCGGAGCAACCTTTCCCCCCGTCCTGGCCTTTGCCAGTGAACCACCTAAAATAAATAAACAAGTTAAGCGGTCAAACCCTTGAGGGAGGGCAACTTAAAAATTGTTTTTTATTCGCCGTCGGAGCCTTTTTAATGATTATACACACTGTGTAAATCAAACCGCTTGTGAAAGGGACCGAAAATTATGTAGATTAAGCAGCAGCAGCAGCGGCAGCATAAAAAAGGGTTCCACTACATGGTTTGTGTGGTTATATACACGCCGTGTGTGTGCGGGATAGATATTATTTATGGTGATATGTGCCCGACAAACTGGCAGCATAATAAATTATGAAAATGCCACAAAATCTACATCGAACTTTTATTTTTTGCCAGGTAACTGAGGAGAGCAGGCGGGTGGAGGAGCGTGTTGCGGTCTAGGTAAATGGCCCCAGCCCTGGGCACCCAGAGCAGAAATCAATAACCAAACCGGACAGCTAACAAGGGACTATTTAATTAATTGTGTGCCTTATAAATGGTTTTCTAAACGCCGCTGCAAGCGGTTTAAATGCATGTGCGGCTGCTGCAGCAGCATGCGGCAAGTGGCAAAAACTTCCGCCGCCTCTCTTGCTTTCGGGTTGCGGCGGAAAAGTTCTTAAATCTTACGGCTACGAAGCCAACTTCCCTTTTCCGTTAGGCATAAATAACAACAAAAGTCGTTGCCCCGCTGCTGGCGGCAATTGAGCAACACGCATACGCCGCGTTGGCCCGAACTGTGCACCAGCTGCCACTAAATATTAAGCATAAATACGTATGTATGTACATAGGAACGACCAACCGGCTATATCTCTCTGGCCATACATCTGCATATGCATGCTGCTGGCGGAAGGGAGAGCCCAGGACACAAACAGGACCCTCAGACACTTCCGCCGGCAGCAGCAGCGCCAAACACAGGGCTAAGTTGGTAACCACTTGGCTTGTGCCTCCAGAGAAGGCCATATTCCTACACCCGGAAAAGCAAACCTCTAAAACTGCTTAAATTATTAAAGCCACCTTGCGGCTATTTTGGCTAAAGTCATTTTATAAAAAAGTAAACTAAAAACTATATTATTCTTTTCGAAAGTTAAAAGTTATATCACTTTTTCAAAATTTATAAGCATTTTTTAGCTTAAAAAGATTAATCCAAATACTTCAGGAACTATCCATACAGATTTTATTTTTACTTTACAAAAATTCAAACCGAAAAAATAAAGTTTTAATTTTTATAAAATATATATAAAATAAGCAAATGATATATAACCATATTAATTACCTACAAATTCCACCCGAGTGCTCAAGTGCTTCACAGGAATTTCCCAGAATTCAAGGGCCACAGTTTTCCAATTTTCCGAGTGCACAAATATTCATAACTCCAACTTTTTCACCCACCCACTTCTATGTGCATATGCTTATGTTTATCTCTTCTGAAGCTGGACCGCAACGTATGCTGATGTGAAAAATATTACATCCGCCGCTGCGTACGGAATTTTTCATGCCCCGGCCACAGAGGTCAACCCAGATTCAGTCCCCCAGCCTCCAGATGCCCAGATTCCAGACCACCGAACAACACCCCAACCGGTTCTCCATTTGATTCCAGGAAATGAGGACTGCAGGACATGGGGTTGATGCCTGATTTCATTAAAATCCCAAAATTCAAGGGCCGACTAAACAGCCGGCTAAGAGAATACAGAGGACGTGTGGTTGTCGGTCCTCCTTGCCGCCTGGAGGCACTTCCCGGAATTACCTGCTCTGCGTAATTAAGGACGTTCGACAGTGACCGCTGGCAGGGAACATTCGGCATTCGGCATTCGACAGTGTCTGAGGCAGCAGCCTACGAATGCGGCTAGACGGCATAAATCTAGGCAATTGCAGGGACGCAGCTGCAGTGGCTCCAACTAGCAGTCCCCCCATCGGTCCTTGCACTTGCCAAATGGACATGTTTGCCCGCTTGTTTGTCCTGCCAGAAGCTAAAACGGGTCTACGTCAGCTGGCCCGAGTTGAAAAACAAATATGGCAGTTGGCAAGGGCTCTGCCTGACTGCCAAGGGTTCGGTTTGGTTCGTTTCAGTTTTGGGAAGTTCCAAATGACAGTCAGCTGGCTGGATGATGGGAGTTCTTTGAAAATGGCTGGGAATACATAGGAAACGCCTCTCCCTCACACATTCAATCAACCAATTAGATGGTAATGTCCTGGCCGGAGTTTGCAATTTCCCCGCTTAATGCTCTGATTAATTTTGAAGTGGAAATCGTTTTGCGCATTCGATTGAATCAAATGTTTGTGGATTATCTATTTGAATTTGGAAATGCATCAAATTGGCAGACACTCATCGGCCGTCCGATCAATTTGCGGCCCTCTCTGCGGTCAGCCGGGCATGTCCTCCTCCACTCTGCGTAGCCAATTAAATATGCAGCTTTTTGCCAAACCAAACACCACGCAGCTGCACGCAGACAGCCGGATGTATTCGCGCTGACAATGTTGCACGCACTAAATTGCTAATTGACATGTAAACGCATCGATTGCCCATCAGCTGCACTGCCAAATTGATAAAAACACCAGGCAATGGCTGTGGAAATGGGCGACCATAACGACGACCGGCGTACAAACAATAACACTGAAACATAGATATCGAAAATTGAAAATTCAATTGTTGTGCAAATTGATTTCAAATGTCACATAAACGTCAAACTTTTGCGCTTCAAGGGTGTCTTTTTTACCCTCCGCTCCTGTTTCCCACCTCCATCTAGTCCGGTCCAGACTTTCCTTCCCTTATAGTGGTCACACACTAACAAGCCCCTGACTTTCGGTTATAGTTAGATAAATGGTCCGTTTGGGTGCGAGAGCAGCCATGAATTTAGGTGGGCACCAATCAATAATCACGTTCTCCCAGGGTCTGCGCCGCCAGCCACATGGCAACATGAAAAATGACGGATGCCAGCGACGGTGAGGCGGAAAAGTCCAGCGGGAGGGGTGGACAGGGTGTTGTTGCAGGAGCCATTGGCCAGAGGACTTTGATTTACTTGGCCAGCATCGACAGTTTGACACAAATCACATTTGAGAGAGGCATTTTAAAAAGTAGTCCACAGCTCCCACTTTGCAAGTGAAAGTTGGTTCGACTTTGGTATAGTTTTAAACGCTACAAATTGTAAATGAAGAGATGAGAGTTATGAAAAAGGTTTAATTCCTTAATAAATTATTATATTATTATAAAATAATAATAAACATCAAATATATTTGTTGTTTTGTTGAATAATTTGTACCTAAGTTAAGAGCTTAACAAATATTGTAGATATTTTTATAAAACCTTTTAAAATTATTCAAGTGGTGTACAAAACTCGGCACAATTTCTCAAATTTCATAGACAGAATTCCCATTACTAACGGCATAGAGAAAAAGCTGCCCGACAAAAACACAATTTTCACTGCACACTCTTTGTGCCTGGGCAAACGATGGCCAGTGTTTGCAATCATAACAAACCGGACTCCTGGACACCAAGGACGAGAAGGAGTCCAGTGACGGCCTAACGACTACCTGTCGGGAATAACAAAAATCCGGCCAAACTTTCATTCTGCGCCCGGAGTCAATGTCGCATGGCGCACTTAATCGTTATTAACGCCAACTTTTTGCGCACACGTGTGTGAAAAAAATCATCATAAATCTGTGTGCGCACACATATTCCCATACATTCATATTTAGTATGTGTAGTAGAGCCTCGGAGGAGCAGCGAAAAAACTGGAAACAGCATCCGAGCGGAGCAGAGAACTCCCTGCAGATGAGCGGAATCACGTGCCGGAGATTTTCCGTCGCACAGTGACAGGTTCCGGAGACCGGAGTCCGGGCCCAGATCCTTTGTCTTCTCCTCGGCGGAGGCGAAGCCGGCTAAGCAGCAATTGGCTTTCATTAGCCCTACTAGATGCGCCGTTGACGGGATTTGTCAGACATTTGTCAAGTTCGGGGCATATCAAACTTTTGTCAGCATATCAGCTTTCCATTCCCATTCCCAGTCCCACTTCCATGCGCTGCTCCTTCCGCTTTGCCTTTGTTTGAATTTTCGACTGTTCGGCTTGGCGAAGCAAAATTCGCGATAAATCTGCGGTCCACATACGCACACGTGGGCAGGTGAGAGGGTGGGAGCGGGTTGCGGGTGGGCGTGTTCCCTGGCTCCCAATGCATGGCTAAGCGGTAGGGTCAACGGACAAGCCTACCAGTGACAGTGGATACAAATCAGAGAATTCTAGATTCTCCAAATGCTCTAAAAAAAAAAAGAGCTCTAGTTCTACACAGCTGAGAATACCAAATTTAGTCCCAAATGCGGATAAACTTTCTTTTAAAATATTTTAAAAATATTTAGTATATTTAGAAATAATTTTACTTTAACTACCGCGAGATCTTATCATTCTAAATTAATTAAATAAGGTATTATAGGCTTTTCAGCCCACTGTCCCGGCTTCTGTGGTTGACTGTAGTTGGCTTCGGTGTCATTGTATGAGTGCGATTGGGATGTGTGTGTGTGTTGTGTGGGTGAGTCGTGGCGACAACTTCATCACTCAATGGACGCGGCCGCAGCTTGCGATGACAGTTACAAATTATGATTGATTGGGGACAAATTCCCGCTCTCCACCACGGATCCGCTCTCTTGGACCGTCTCTCCCAAGGAGGAGCATTGTGTCCTGGCATCGCCGCCATAAATACGCATTAGAATTAAGTTGCATAAATTTCACATGGAAATCTGTGGCAATTTATTGCAAGCGTTTTAAATAAATTTAGAGCATCACTTCATAAATAACTCAGCTCGGCATTATTTTCCTCCCAGACGAGACTATTAAAATTTAATGCCCGAACAGAGAGCATTTATTGAAACAGCAACTCGGCCCACCACTCCCAATAAGCCAGTCACACCGAGCAATCATAAATCATCTCTGGCCAGGCTTCTTCAATACAGGACGGCACAGGACAAGACAGCGGCCCAAGAAGGCCAGGATGCCAAAAAGTAAGGAGGAGAGAAAAAATTACAAGGAAAAAGAGCAGGCTTAAAAAGGACTAGACTATAAGATACCTGGTAATTAATAGATGTGAAGAGAAGCCAACTACCTATATTTCAAACAAACATTTTCCCCATTACTTCTAATTATGCTTAATAAATATATTCATAGTTTAGAAGGACACATACTTCCTGTACGATTCGTGCCAATATGAACTCCAATATACCCCCACGACCTGCTCTTCTTGGAGTATAAAAAGAAGTCAACTGCCCCTGGGTCCATTACACGCTCACTTGCTTAGATAATTGGCAATGGGGATGGGCGATGGTGCTGGTGGAAGCAGAGGGGACCCAGTCCTCCTTCCCTGTCGGCGCTTTAATCACCAGAATTCGGAATTTGCAACGCGATAAATCAAACAGAAATAGTTCCTGGGCTCCAGTCTCCTTAGACCAATAGCCCCCATCGGGGCATATCGCATTACAGAGCTCAGCAGTGCTGATAATTCTCAATAATTAAAATCATTTAAGTTTAAGAAATCCTTTTAGCTGACTTAACGGGCTCAGGGCCCAAATTGAGTTTCGCTCGTTGTTAATAAATCATAAATTGCCCGGACAGGCGATGGCGATGGCTTGCTGCTTGTCTGCTTCCCCAGCTGATTGCAAAAGTTAAATGAACTTAAAGTTTCTCCTTTTTTCGTGTTCTTTGTGTTTTAAGCGGCTTAGTGGGCGGTTCAACTTGCTCGAAACTTGCTTTCGGCTTTGCATATTGATGCGGCATTAGGTGGCAGAAGTTGTGGCCCTGTTGTAGCAACAAGTTCTGCGACTATAACTATGGAACGCTGCGGCAAGACGATAAACTGTATCGCGCATACGCACTGTGTGACGCCTTGGGGCAGGCTGCACATTGACATTCAGGCGGCGTCCACCGCAGAGACAGACACAGATACAAATACTGGCACGGATAAAGAAATAGATAGAGTTGGGGCTGGGGATGGGGATGGTTTTGGGGAATGTTGATCATCATGGAGATGGAGCTCTTTGGATTGCGTGGGTGGCGGCAACTGCGGAATGGGGCTTTTATGCCAGCCATAAAATTGCCGCCTGCATTTCGGTTTCGTTTTGTTTGGCCATTAGCTTTGTTTTGTTTTATTGCGGCTTCTGGGCCACTGTGTCTACTCGGTGACTACTCCTCGCCATTGTTGTTGCACTAAATCAAAGTGTCGTTTGTTTTGCGGCATGCAAAGGCCATCCGGCAAATCAAACACGATACCCCCTAGGGAGGGGGTAGAAGTTATTGGCACTCGGACTTGGTCTCAGCTCCAGATTCTGATTCCGATTCGGTTACGTATTTTTATGGCCTCATTTTGGCTTTTGCATAACAATTAGCCAGCCAGATTCAATTCGCACAGTGCCTCACTGCACAGTAGCTATCTTTTTTCCACTCGCTTAACGTGCGGAAATTGGAAAAGGAAAATAATCAGAGCCTAACAAGAGACAGATAAAAACAAAACAGGGGCCAAATGAGAAGGATAAACCATGTTTCCGTTGGAACGAATTACAGCTTCCCTAACTGCAAGCTGTGGCAAGAGAGTAGGCTCTAAAAATGATTTACAAATCAGGAATAATTGGGGAAATATACTACATCTCTGTTGTGTCGAATTCACTCAAATTGTTTTTGTTTTGGTAAAGATAAAGCTATTTCTGTGGCACATCTGCTTTCCTTAAATATTTTAAAAATCACCAAGAGTATATGTGAAATCTTTTCTGTCAAATTTTCAGAGATATACTTTATTGACAATCAAAACGTGTTAGTTTTGGAAGCACAAGCTCTCGATGTCTATGCAGCAGGAAAAAACGAATAAAAAATGCCAAGCTAAAGCCATCCATCCAACTGCTATTCATGGGGAATCCCCCGCTGCCAAGTGCTGTTAGACAGTGGAACTACCTTATCGGAGGATATTTCCCAGCGAGTGGAATACAAATATCAAATAAACGACAGCGCACTGAACCGCGAGAGCTGCAAAATGTGCAAAAGTACACAAAGAAAATTGCAATAACAATTTAGTGCAGACAAAAGTAGGGATACAAAAAATAACCGAAAATAAAATAGAATTATTTAACGAAAAACAGTTGAATTTTTGGAGCTCTGTTTTGTTGTTGCCACCCTCCCGAGTGCACGGCATTTGCATAGAAAAATTCAAATTAAGCGAAAATGTGCGAAATGCTGTGAATGGTTCTCTGTCCTTTCCCCGGCTTCGGCTCTGTCCCTTATCCTTCACCCTGCCTCTTCGTCCTATTTGGGCTGGCGAATGCAACAAATGAATGGTCAAATAAAAGCTGGACAAAGAAATGGCAAGCTGGAAATGAGCAGCCAAAGCAAAGCAGTTGACAGAGGGCCCAGAGGGAGGAAGGAGCTCCATCGCATCGAGTGCTTAAAGTGTGCGTCTAATGACAAAGCAAATTGTGTGTATTTGCCAGCACAACAAACAGAAGAGTCAGAAGCAGCAGCCAGAGCAAAAACAATCCAGCTGGCTTTGCTGGAATTGGAAAAGTTTTAAAGTTTCAGCAATTTCCCTGCTGAAATTTCAATTGAATTAATCATGGAATAAGCCTCTTGGCAGCCCGACCGCAAGTGCAAGCAGTGCAGTTGTTCAGCCCCCTTTTTGCTGTCTCTATCCTTGCTTATCCTGCCATCTCTTTCGACCACTCAGTAGTCTGCAACAATAACAATCAACATCGCTTGAGTCGCTGCACGGCTAATTGTTGTTGCTGTTTGGGCTGCTTAATTAAGACGTCGACGACAGCATTCACTCGATTGCTTTCTCCCTCTGTCTATCTTATTGCCTGCTCTAAGTACACTAAAAAAAATCATTTAAATTGGTCATGAAGTTCATAGTTCTCCAAAACATAATGGCTTTAATAACCTTAGAAGACAGTATTGACAAAATGGGACCTGAATAATTTTGTATGGTTTATTTTCAAGCCAAATTGAAATTCCGTTTAATTTTGGCTTAAGAAGTGCCTTGTTTTATAGTATTTTATATTATTTAATTAGTTCCTTAATTATTTTTTAGTATAGGTAAGTATGGTTCATTTGATTCATTCATTCATTGTTTTGCCAGTGCACTTGCAATCCACAAACGACGTTCTCTCTCCTTTTCCTCTTAAATCACCCGGCCTCTCCTTGTTTTTATTTGCATAGGCCAGCTCAGCATTCACTTCCGCATCCGCATTGCAAGTGTCCAATGGAAGCCATTTCAACGTCAGCGGATATGTCAATGTCTTTCCCAAGCCCTCAACTCGAATGACGAATGAAAAGTGCCACTTCAATACAGGGATCAAAGTTATTGTAATTGCTTCCATTCTTGACTTCAATGCCGTCGCCCATTGCAGCAATTTGTTTTTGACTTTATCCTTTTCATAAGGACCCTCCTCTGGGCAATCGCATTAACGCATCAGTCCTTTATTTTGGCAGATATTTACATAATATTTGAAGCCACTCCAATTGCATCTGGACCACAGTGCTGCGAAAAAATTATGTGAACTCTACACTCAAAATAATTAAGTTTAAAATCAAACGACCTATTTATTTAATTTACTAAAATTTGTACTTAGCTAAATTATGTATTATTTATCTTTATTTTACAAACCTTTTTATCAATGTCTTTTAAAATCAGTCATTACTATTTTTTTCTTAAATCATAGAGACATTTTTCCGCAGCGTATCAAAGATGGAATAGGAGCCGCCTAACGATTTTATAATTTTTTTCCTATTTCACAGTTTTTTCCTCTCGTAGACTGACTTGCTTCACATGCCAGCACAATTGCCTTTGTCCGCCTTCGCTGCTGTCATCTGGCTTTTTTCACATTTCCCTGCCAGCCTGACTGACTGCCTGCCTCCTAGTGGTCTTTTTGCGCTCCTCCGATTCCTTTTGCATTATGCCCGTGCACTTCGTGGTCCTGCGGGCTGCATTGTTCGAATGTAAATTCCGCTGCCTTGAGTCCGCTCAGAGTTTACGGTTCGAAGGACTAAATGTCAACAGTTTTCATAAATCTGCCACTGCTGGTGGACATCATCAGCTCAGCTCCGTCCTCGTCCCGACTCCGGAGTGACTGGTCTCCTCGACTCGTCTCGAAGTTATCTTAAGTGCTCCGAGTGGAAACTGTCAGTGCTTCTGTTTGTTCGCTGTTTGTTTGCTGCCTGCTGACTCTTGGTCAACTGCTTTTGACAAGCTCTTTAAGATAAATCAGTTTTTCGATTGGATTTTCGAATTGCAATGTCACTGTGATGGGGGTAATTAACCCATATGGAAAAAAACATAATTACTTAATACATTTTATATTTAAAGAACACAATTATCAAAGTTATCAGGACACAACTGGTACTTTAAAAAAAATAAATAAAATTATCAGGGATTTCCAAAACTAGTCTTACCTTAATGTAACTTTCTTTTGGACCCTTAAGTGTCAAGATAAATTTTGTAAATATTTTTCTGTTGATTTGGCGTATTTTGTCTCGCATAAGAACACTTTAATCAGGGCTTGTCTTCCCATTCGATGGAATTTCTAGGCAATTACTTTCCATTAGCTGGCCATTGTAATGCTAAGCACAACTTTCAACTTTCGCTGCTTTTGGCCAAGCATCCGAAACACACAGAAATTGGCCAAGGCTCGGTCGAGGTGGCAACACAATAATATTTTATGGCACGGCATTAACATGGCCATTGGCAGGGCCGAAACTAAAGCATTGTTTGTCAGCAAATGCCAAAAGTGCCGTTGCTCGGAATCGATTCGGGGAAACCAGTTCCCGGGGACGGACAGTGGAGCGCCGTCACCTCGACGAGATTCCAATGTCCGTAGCATGTTCGATCTTAATCGAAGAGAGTTTCGGGGGTCCACTGTGTTTTCACATTCCCAGAACATTGGCGAACATGAATCGTCAATGCAAATTAGTTGCGGACTGACCCAAATTGGATGGCCATAAAATTGGTCGAGTGGTCGAAAATCGGTTTAGTCGTAGCCAGAACCAACGCCTAAAATATGTATTAGCCGCCATGAGACTGCCACTGCTGCTGTTGCTAGTCCATTCTTGGGCCCTTGTGGCCACAGGTGAGTCTGCACTGTCATTTAAGCGAAAGTACAGTGAGTGCTCACTTTTAACTACCCACAGCCACGCCCGCCAAGCACTGGCGCCGAGCCCCCGCCCACGGGGTCTTCAACGTGGACATCTATGCCTACAACAAGCCCCGGATGAACCTGGCCCGGCGCCAGGTTCAGCTGCAGGATCCCCCACCAATGGGGCACCTGCTACAGCAGATCGCCCAGCACAGTCGCCGATCCCCCGAGCAGAGGTCCCACTACCGGAACCTGGACGAGGACGCGGAGGTCCTGCCAGCGGCACAGCCAGAGAGGAAAACAATTGTGGACCAGGCTATAAACATGCAATTAATGCCGCTGCAAATGAACTCGGGGCCGCACGCACGGGAGAATTTATACTCGAACGAGTTCCATGTGCAAAATATAGGGGTCAAGAAGATAGTGCAATTGAATACCCTGACTGTTGGTCATGAACATAAACCAGTCGGCGAGGAAGTTATGGCCTCGAGCCAGCAGCAGCAGGAGCAACAGCAGCCGCTGAAGGTGAAGCTGACACTGCCAGAGCTGAGCGAGAACAATGCAGGAGAAACAGAAATCGTGCCACAAGGGGATGAAATCGTAAAAGAAGATAGCTCTGACTTGGCCTCGGCCTCTGCTCCTGCTCCTGCCACTAAAGCCCCCGTGATAGTGCCTGCAGGGGAATCCCTGACAAGTGTGAAGAAAACCATGGCCCCGAGTGGGACAATTATCGATATGGCATCGACAGGAATGCAACAGCTTGTCAGCCAGCCGACAGCGGAGAATGCCGGTGACACGAGCACAAAGGCTCAGTCCGGCAAGAAAAAGAAGGACGAAACCAGAGCGCGGCCCCCTCGTCCGAAGACCAGGCGCAAGCCAGTGCAAACAGGAGCAAGGACTTCCAATGAAACTGATACAAAGATGACAGCAAGCCAGGCTGTCACTACGCCAGTTCCTATTCCAGCTCCTGCTGCTAACCCCATCCTGTTACCAAGTCCAGGTCCATCGAATGTCAAGCAGCCGGCGAAGGAATTGGAAACACAATCACCGGAAATCAGCACGCATCGTCCCTTAACAACGAAACGAAGCAGGACCAGGACGAAGAGCAAGGGTAAGGGAAAGGATAAGCGTCGTCAGGGCTCCCAGAGACGTCCTGCCAGCGCTGGAGTAATGGAGGAGGAAATTGAAACTACGACAAATTGGTGGCAGATTCTCCCGTATGCGGAAATTAGAAAATTTTTGAATACGATTTATGACACCATCGCCGACGATGTTGACGACGACCGCGCCACGGATGATGTGTGAAGCCATCGACATAGTAGGGACTTGGTATTGGGGGTTCCGGGGTTAGGGTTTACCAAAGGTCCGGCCAGGCGTCGAATTGAATTTCCGCCGGGACCCGACTTGGTGTACTGATCAAATAGCTAGTAAGTCGGGGATGTGATTCGATTGGATCCGATTGGTGTCTTATGGTCACAGTAATTTGCAATAAAACGGAAAATTTAGATTGATTAAAATGCTATGGCTTTATTCTTGACTAAATATTTGCCTAAAAATATAGCTTTAACGCTCTAACTCCCCGCCCCCATAAATCATAATAGTACAGTCATCAATGTCTCATTTCGATGCAGGATGCTGTGACAACAAAGATGACTTAATTAAATGCCCCCCGATCAGAAACAATAACGCGGCTGGGCACTTAAAAAGCCATCTATTAATATTTGAATAAACAAATAGAGAATGCGAGAATCCCCTCGGCTTGTGCTTCACGCCAAATAAAACTCTTATAGACAGCTTAATGGGCATTAGGCCCGGTCCCAGACCCCTGGCGTAGCAGGTTAAAGTTGAAAGTGGTCGGACGGCTTCCATCCTCGGCCAAACGGGTCACGGCAGGTAAAGCGTGAATCCAGCCGACATTAATGAGCTGAGAATTTTGTTTATGGCTGCGGAATGTATTTCACAGACAGGCAGTGGGTCAGCCGGAATAAATATCCGGCAGCTGATGGATAGGTCGTAATGGGGGATAATAATATATGGTAAATGATTAAATTGTATGTTTCTTTCGGTTATTTATTGAGCCTCTTATTGCAGCACCAGCAAGATAAATCTATGTTTACTTGAGTAGTCAAAAGGGGTTCGTCGCGATAGCTTTCTTCTGTGTCGCACTTTCCTTTTCGGCTTGGGCTCCACCTCGGCCACAATGAATAGCTGCGGTCCAGCACCTGCTGGCGTCAATTCGAAGGTTTCTCGAACAGGAGCTGCGGTGGCTTGAACGACCGGCGAAAGTGGAGCACTGAAGGAATGACCCTCGTACAGATGAAGCTGCCAGTCACAGAGATTCGGGGTCAGCCTGCACTTGATGGTGGAGTTATTTGCGACCAGCTTAGCCTGGGTTAGGTTCAGCTCCTTTAGGTCCTGCAGGACACCATCGTGGATCACTGGCCCAGCTGTGCACCACCGTACCGCGAGACAGATCGTGAAAATCACTTGCCACGGAGATGCTTTGAAGGCTTGGACGGAGCTTATTTCAACTTCACCTACCACCTCCTCATGGAGCTGAACTTCGACTGGTCGCTGGGCCAAATGAGACGGTGGAGTGGGGCAAGTGAAACCAGTTTTCATGAAACGATCCGATCTATTGTCATGTCAAAAGAATTGCGGCTGACACATTCCAATGCTCCCTAATGTTTGGGTATCTTGGACATCAGATGAAGTGATCGACACGGGGCCGTTGTTCTTAATTTTTATTTCTAAGAGAATACACTATTTGTTTTGGTTGCTCTGCAAGGTATCTTTCTTTGATTGTCTTTGCCAAGCTGGTCTTCGTGTGGGTCCCAGCCATTCGGAGCTAGAACGCCCAGATGCTCGCATCTTCTTTCCCCTCGCACCTGGTAATATCAGCAGCAGAGACCGTCCCTGCCCGTCTACCAGGGGAACGAATGGTGGCTCCTCGGGGCTCAAACATGAATTTGGATAGTACTGGCAGAAGCTCGAATCAGGTTTGGAGTTGCCAACACTCCTCACCTCTTGACACAGGGGAAGTTGAGGAAACTGATCGCAAATCGAAGGTTCTGGTGTGCTTGTTTCCTCTTGACACAGGGGAAGTTGAGGAAATTGATCGCAAATTGAAGGTTTCGGTGTACTTGTTTCTCCTTGACACAGGGGAAGTTGAGGAAATTGATCGCAAATGGAAGGCTCCGGTGTTACTTCCTCTTGGCACGCCGGGAGGTGCGGATAAAGATCGCAGATATCATCGTTTGGACCTGTGGGCTTCGTAGATGGAGTTGGTTTTGTAGATGTCGTGGATCTCGTAGGCCTTGTGGGTCGCCTAGTTGAGGACGGGTGCCCCTTGACCAAGTCAGAGAAAATATTTCCTATATTCCACACGGGTATTCTGACTTGGATCTCGTGTCCGCTGGAGACAAAGGCGAACCAGCTGGGCACAGCTATCAAAAGCGAAAACAAAGCTTTATAGAGCAGCAACATGCTCCTTGTCTTGTGACAAACTAAAACCCACACTCTATTGACACCTTTATATATTCTATGCCTATTAAATGGATTCGAAATTTGCCACAATAGAATGCTCGTGAAAAAGAAGACAAAAGAAGAAAGTTCAATAAACAATGCAGATCAGCATCCTCGAGCTTGTTCGCATTAGTTTTTCAAATTGCCAAAAAGTGAGATCTGATTTGATTCTTGATTCGCATTTGCGAATTTATTGATTGCAAAAAATTATATACGACACGTTCTTCATATAAATTATCTAATAAGAGGGTGTGTCCCAAGGCAGAGGAACCTTGGAAGTTGGTCTCTTTAGACATCTCTTCTGCAAGAAAACCATATTGGGCTTTATTTTAAAGACTAAGTAGATGTTTTCTTGTTTTTCAAAAAGTATTTACTTTATTTAGCAGATTTATTTTTGAAATTAGCTTGCATCGTCCTTGAAATCCTTTTTCATGAGACTACCCTTTGGACTGAGTTGATTTCTTCTCTGCCGGAGATATAAGCAGCAGAGGTTTACCCTTCTCATCCGACAAACTCACAAACTGAGCTTCCTCCGGCTTCATACAAAGTCGGGGATAATAGAAACAGAGAGACGTTACTGGGTGCGGTTCGGTCATAATGGAGAGCTTGTGATCAGGCTGGAGGACATTGCTCGGGGGCTTCCTGCTCTTCGTCGGGTGCACCGACTTGATATTCCGGCACTCTGGAAGAAGGGGATAAATTTGGCAGAGATCCCGCCCAGGTGAGCTCGTAGTGGTATCATCGGAATCTCTCTCGGTTGTGGTTGTCACAGCCTCCTGTGTTGTTGTTTGGGTAGAACCCTCCGTTGTGGTTACTGGTTTTAAAGTCGTCGTTATAGGGGCTTGTGTTGTAGTCGATTCAGTGGATGGTTCTGTAGTCGTCAGAGGTGGTACCTTTGTAGTCATCTCTGGTGGTTTTTTGGTAGTTGGCTTCTTTGTTGGTCCTTTTGTTGGCATTGGCGGATACGTTGGTGGTGGATATGGCGGGTATGGGTAATAATAAGGCGGATACATCAGAGCCCGATCGTAGTATCCATAGGGCCAATAATCTTCATGATGAGGTCGATCCTTTTTCTTCGGAGGGTGTCCTGAGTCCTGCCCTGTCATGTAACCAGTTACTTGTTTGATTACGCCTCCCACATCCCAGAAGGGTATCCGAACTTGGACTTGATGGCCAGTGGTGAGCGAAAGGAAGCAGTTGGGCCCAGCAAAGGCAAGCCAGACCCCGATAATAGCTGTTCTAAGCAGTTGCATACTCTCCGAAAAATGTTGGACTGTCTTTTGGTGGTCACTAACGCCTTTATATATTCCACGGATTCCCAAATAAAAGATGATTATCGTTTATTGATTGCAAAGGAAACCAAGGGCAACAAACTAAAACTCAACCGTAATTCAGTCAATCTTTGAACAAATCTTTAAACTGTCAAACTAATTCAAATCTACGCTTGATAAAAACATCATTGTCATCTTTATGTGTGATTAATATATTAAAAGATATATTCTTAACTGGAACAGACGTAACTTATTGTTAACACGCACATTCTTGGCTTGATCTTTGGCTTATTTATATAATTAATTAGATTTTCTCCCCTAACTGATAAGCAGCAGTGATTCCAAAGTATGTATTTTGTCCTAAGGTACACTGAAAAATTCTTGATCTAGCTGCGACGAGACCGAAAATCACATTCCTTAATATAAATCATTATATATTAAATAGAATGCCATTAAATTAAATAACAATGAGCGAAATCAACGGCTTATCAACTTAAGATCCGATTAGAAACAAAAGCTGACAGATTAAAAATATTAGGCCATAAGAAAACTCACAACAAATCATAAAATCGATTCGTCACAGTCATCGAATGTGCTAATTTATTAATATAATAATAATTATACTTAATTGAATGGTATTTAATTTATGGATAATATAATTCTAAGAGCATTCCCAAATATCTTCTAAAAGTCCATAAACATATAAAAATACCTAAAATAGTTAAAAGCCTCAGGGCTAATTGAAATTTATTCAAGTCGTTGATTTTTCCTTTTCTTAATCAATCGATAAACGTACTGGCTTCTGGATGGCTTCTTTCGTCGGGATGGCCGCGTTCTAAAAGGCCGTTGCATAGAGTTTATTGGCCTCACAATGGGCAGAGAATACTCCTCCACTGCTCCAGGCCTTATCAGTAGCATAGGTTTTCCGAATCCATCTATTAGCCGCACATATTGCGCCTCCTCGGGCTTGGCACAGAGCCTTGGATAATTGTGGCATAGCGAAGTTAGAGACTGAGGTGGGGACTGCACTGTAAGTTTCTGTTCAGGTCGCAGCTCGCCAGGAGCAGATCCTTCTAGACTGAGAACCGTGGGGCTCCTGATGGGAATATGCTGGAACTGGCTGGGATGCGAGTAGAAAGGATTGTCTGTTGTAGCTTGCATATTTATTTTGGGTGTACTGATTGGCAAATATTTGGAACTCGAAATTATAGTCGAGGATGATGATGATTCTATTGGAAAAGATCCTGTTGTGGACGATCCTCCCGTTGTAGAAGATCCTCCAGTTGTTGAGGATCCTGATGCCGTAGAATTACTTATTGGTTCGATTGTTGTGCTGTTTAGCGCCTCGGTCGTTGTTGGAAGACTGGGAGTTGAAGTACTCGAGGACGAGGAGGATATGGAAGATGCAGTTGTAGTTGTTGAGGTTGAGGTCCTTCTAGTGGTTGTTGTTGGCCGCCTGGTTGTCGTGCTTCTTCTTGTGGGCTTTTGCGTTGGTCTGGGCCATGGTCGAGTCGGTCTCTGAGGTCTCAAGGGACGCAGAGGACGCGGAGGGCGGGGAAGGGGTACTGGCACAGGTATAGGCAAGGGCAAAGGCTCCACTGGTATCGCCTCGCTGGCGGCGTACAATCCTTGCTTTTTGTTATAGTATTCCTGCAGTAGCGCATTGTAGTAGTCGCCCCAAGGAGCTGCGCCAGCTGAAGCAGCTTGAGGTGCTGGCGTGGAGCTGACTCCTCCAAAAGCAGTCGAAATTCTAGAGTAAAGCTCACCCACATCCCACAGAGGCACGTTTAATCTTAAGGACTCCTCTGGCTGTTGGCCCCTCACCGCGATTGAGAGTAGTAACAAAAGAAACGTGGGCTTGGGTATCATTGCCGCGTATTGATTTAACCGACTAAATGCCTAAATAAAAACTAAACCTATAGCGGCGTCCAAAATTCGTTTTTATAGACATATCTGAAGTAGATAATAAAACCACTGATGATGCCCTACGGCCAGCAGCGACCCCAGAGCTTTGTAAGCTGTAGAATTGACAAATTAACTCGCTGTTTGTTTTTAAATAGACGAAGCTTTTTCTTAGTCTAATCGCCATTAAAGAAACTTTCTAGACGGGGTCACGGGGCTTTAATGACCAAACATCCTGGTGAGTTTTTTTTCATTGCTGACTTACCGTCTCAATGTCAACAGAGTCATATTAAAAAGAGCGATTTATTGCAAAACCACGTGCAATAAGTAAAGGATGCTCCATCCTCATTCCCATCCCAATTTTTGACTAAATAAATATATAGATTGCTGGCTTAAAGTTTGTAAATATAAAATTAATGAAACTAGTTAACGCCTGAATATTTTAAATAATCTCAATAAATATTACTGCCACTTTTCTATGCCATGGGTTCATATTTTTATAGCCTTACTTAGAGCTCTGAACTAATATTAATATTATCATATATATGATATTTTGAAATGTAATCCTATGGCGCAATTGCAAACTGCAACGCTTTTTAAACTTTAACTTTCCCGAGTCTTCTTCTTTTCGTGTTTATTTTGTAAAAATACAAAAGGTAATTGTATGCATATCAATACATTAATTGTTGTGGTTTCTGATGGTTCTTCTCATGACTCGCCATAAGACAGGTTTATATTGACTATGAGATCTTCCTTCGACTGATGATATCAACAGCAAGGGTTTTCCATTTTCATCAGCTAAACGAACAAATTGAGCTTCCTCTGGTTTCGAGCACAGACGAGGATAAAAAAAGCAAAGCGATGTCACAGACTGAGGTTTCGATGTGATTAATAACTGTTGATCTGGCTTGAAAACCGTGCCATTTTCAGTGATTTCAGAAAATTCGGGTTTCTTTGATACCGTTTCCTTAAAATGTGCAGCTTTTGCCGCTTGACAAATTGGAAGTTGCGGATATTGTAAGCAAAGTGAATTTTCTGTCGTTGTAGAAGTAGGAATCGCTGTCGATGTTGTTAACTCCGTAGTCGAGGAGGATGATATTTCTTCAGTAGTTGTGGAA
>JAEIIL010006022.1:0-24354 GCA_018905715.1 Drosophila lini | reverse complement strand
ATTCATTCGATATCAAAAAAATATATATAACAAAATTGAAAGTCAAAACAAAGATTTTTGACTAAAAAATTATATTACTTTGTTGAAAAAAAATATATAATAAAATAAAAAATTAAATATAAGCCTAATGTTAGTACCTGTAGAATTGATTAAAGAAGTTATGTGCCAAATATCAAAGCAATTGATCGTAGACTTTGAAAATTAAATTTTTTTAGGAGAGCGACCTCCGTTCAACTATATATAGTATATCAACCCCCAAGCTAAGCTGAACCTGTCCTGGGTTTCACCTACATAATTCCATTGTTTGCACCCCGCCTATCAGCTAAGCGCTACTGCCTTGCGATAGCCTTAGACCCAATCAAATCCCATGAATACGAAGAAAGAATTGAAAACAACTGACGCGTGTGGTCTCTTCCGGATCGATGTCAACTCTGACGCATGCACCCACCCACCAGCGGCATTCGTAGAGAGCTTTTCGGCGCAGCTGGAACTCCAAGCGCGGTGACTCTGCCCGCGGAGTAACCTTTGTACTCCAAGTGATTCAGCAAAAGTGAACGACGATTAACTAAACTTTGTTGCCAGAACAATCCATAAAGTACGTCTAAATTTAAATACCTTAAAGGGTGAAATAATATGCAGTCTTTAAGGAAAATATATACAAAAAATATTAGTTTATATTAAATTTAACGAGGCTTATTAAAATTCAAACTAAAATCGCTTTTGTAACAAATATATATGCATATTTATTTAATCTTTAATCCATGCGCAGTGTTTGCTTAACTCGAAATCTCAATGAACATAAATAAGAATGTGCCAGTTATTGGTTAGTTGCGGTTTCAGCCAAGTTCGGCTTTATTCTAGGGGTAAAAATAGAGGCTGAAAGGATATAATGACGATTTAATACTAGGCAAAGACACTAAGCTAATAGATACAGGCTACTAGGGTCTCGATCCAGGCTTCAAGCTCCTCTGCTCTCACTTCGGTTTAATATTGGTCGCCAGTTCGTCGACCTGCGCCGCGGATGTGTTGGAATCGGCGACGGTTGAAGGCACCGGCTGAACCTCCGGTTGGACCTCCACCGTCTTAGCTGTGTTCAGGTTGGGCTCGCGCTCCTCGTCGGACTCCGTGGACTCGCGGATGAGCTGTAGGGGCGTAAGCAGCTTGTCGCCGGCCACCTTGTAGATATCACAGGTCTCGTTCACGTAGCGATTGAAGACGTCCGGCTTGTCGGCGTACACGTGGTGGCCGGCGCCCGTCACAATCTTAATGTCCACCATGTTGCTGCCGCGCTGTGACTTGATCTTCTCGCCAGAGGAGGAGTCGATCCAGGAGCGGGAGCCGTAGATGAATGTGATGGGTATGTCGCGGCGCACATCCTTGATGCGATGGATCATGGGGTGCTTGGCCCAGCCGAAGGACTGCATCATAGTGTGGAAGGCGGACTCGCCGCTGGGATGCTGGGCGTTGCACTGGTGTATGTACTGTGGCAGCAGGTTGATGTCCTCCTCGATGGTGCTCTGGAACTTGCGCATAATGTCCGGCCGCGTCTTCTGCACGACCCACTGGCCGAACGGGCCAGCGGCGCGCAGGGCCCACAGCGGATTAAGCGGAGTCAGCACTCTAGCTATGGCCCGCACCCAGAGCGGTATTTGCTTGCCGTTGATCGCAGCCTCCGAGGGCTTCTCGGGGAAGCCCCACGGATCGGCCAGGATCAGATGTTTTACCCGCTCCGGGTAGCTAAGGGCGTAGCTGGAGGCAATGAAGCCGCCCATCGAGTGGCCCAGCAGGATCATGTCATTAATGTTCATCTCGCGGCGCCACTCCTCCACCGACTTGACGAACTGCTTCTCGCACACGAGCGCATCCTTGGCGAACTGCGGCCGCGAACTGCGTCCGAATCCGAGGATGTCCATGGCATAAACGGGTCTGCCCTTGGCAAACGCGTCTAGGTTCATCACCCACAGGGCAATGCCGGCTCCGAGTCCGTGGAGCAGCACCAGCGGCACCTCCTTGGACTCGGTGTTCATGCTGATCGTCCAGATCTTGTCCGCCTCGCCCACGGCCGGGCCAATGTCGACGAAGAAGCCCCGGTAGGGCAGCTTCACGTATGACAGTATCTTCTTTTCTACGGCGCGTAACATTGTTGGTGAGCTGGATGTCCAGTTACACAACCATTTCCAGAGCCAGAAACCGTTGTTTCTAGGGTCCTGCGAGCGAGAGAGAAGAAAAATCCAGTCAGACGTCGGTATGAGTTAGAACGCGTGGGTGATCGCAGGTGGTGGGATCATCGGGCGCCTCGGTTCGCTCTGGCATATCAGGCACCTGGCTGGTGGTGGCCCAGGCGAAGGGCGAATATTACTCAACCAGCGAGTGCGAGTCTACTGCGCAGTTTGTTTTGCGAAAGAACAACAATTTTCGGACGTAATTTTTCGGAATTTCACCAACTCGGCCTCGCCTACTTGTCACACCCTGCCACTGCCACTGCCCCCGCCTCCAGCTTATGCTCCTTACCTCTAGGTCCATACCCACTCGCGATCCCTGCTCAACTACGGGCAGCGGCAGGGAGGTAGTGGATGCGGACGTGGGCGGCAGATCGCTCACGCCGCCGCCGCCGCTCGCCAACGCCAGCGTCTCGCTCATCTTGCGCTCTCAAATCGGATCGAAGGCGGATGATTGGCTCTCACTTGAAAACTTAAATTTTTGAATGACGCACTGGAGGATTTCGGGATGTTATGGTTCTATCGACGTTCCGACACCATTTGCGCGCTCCGTGCGTCCGCTTTGACGGCCGAGAGTTTCATAAATGTCGACACGAAAGTAAAATCTAATTTGTACCAGCTACTGCCGAGTTGTGATGACTTTGAACTTCTGCCAGTGCTCCGTGGCTGTGCTGGGGCTTTGCTTTACTTGGGGTTTGGGCTGCCGCACAATCGCAATTACATGTTATCTATTCTAATGGTGAAATAATATTTGTTGTTGCTGATAGTGGTGGAGGCACTAACACAGAGGCAGCCACCAATAACAAACCGAATGCCAGAGAGTGCGGGTGTGCGGTCACACAACCAGCTGGTCAGCTGTTCGCAGTCAGTGCTGGAAAGCGTGTCAGTGCCAGTTTGGGGAAGCTTTTCTTCCTAGGATATTCACCGTTAAACTTGAATTCAACGTCCAGCTGAAATCAGAAAAAACAACACTTAAAAAAGAAGAAAAATATAATTAAGCCAAAAATAGAACACTTGGGGGGCACCCGCACCATTAATAGAATCACCCGCAGCTGGAGGGCAAGAAGAAGAAGCAGAGCTTCGCACCACTGGACCTCGCACACGGTCACTCTAGCCGGGACCTGCTCCAACAACGTTTTTTTTTTCCCCCACGCGGACCATGGACGGCATAAATAAGTACAACGAATTTGTGGCGCTGCACAAGCCCCAGCTGGAATCGTCCTCGATTCCGATGCACTTCTGGCCGGCGCTTTACCGCAAACTGGCTGCGGACACCTTCGATGCCGGCGAGGCACTGCAGCTGATGTTGATCGACTACGACGAGGACGAGGAGCAGAATCCGGCCGAGGACGATGACAGCCCCAATCCCGTCTTTGCCTTGGGCGTAGCCAGGGATCAAGGTATCAGGGCAAGTGATCCTCAGGCAATCTACCTGGTAGACCACGCCTGGACCTTCCGGCTGAACAGTGCGCGGCAGCAGTTGCAGCAGTACCCGCACCTGGCGGATCGCCTGTCGGCCATCACGGGTGTGGATCTGGAGCTAGAGGATCGCATCGATAAGATACTGCGTCGATTGTGGAAGTACTGCCACGCCTACTCCATTGGAAACGCAGGGCTAACTGACGAGGAGCGCCAGCCCATTTGGTATGTGATGGACGAGGTCGGCTCGGCGGTGAATCACTCCGACGACCCAAACTTCCGGCTTGTGCCTCTGCTCTACCTGAACACCCAGACCACGTATAGCGTGCTTTTCCCGATCCGCGATTGCGAGGCGGGCGAACAGGTGACCCGCGATGTGGTGGAGTACGTTGCCAAGGAGGCGCCGCAGAGGGCTGCCCTGCTACTGCCCTGGCGCGATGCCGACCTGACGGGCGAAAGCTTCCTGCAGGTGGAACCGCGAGCGGATTATTTCACCAGCGGCCACATCCCCGAAACTTATCCCAAAGAAAACACGGATCCACTGCCATGTCGGTCACGTTGCGACCCGTTAAAGGTCTACGCAGAGTACGAGGTGGTGCGGCAGCATCTCACTTCTCCGGAGTTCCTTCTGGTTAGCAACGAACAGGAGGCCGATGTCCTGTGGCTCACGCACCACTTCAAGACCTTCGAGGAGTTGGCCGACCAGTCACCCGGCAAGTTCATCAACCAGTTCCCGTTCGAATACGTGATCACCATCAAGGATCTGCTCAGCATCGTGGGCCGACGGGCGGCCAAGGAGCACCACAACGGGCTTACGCTGGAAACGTATCCCGACTGGCTGCCCACCACTTACAACCTGTCCACGGAGCTTAGGGAGTTCGCCTCCTATTATCAGACAAGAGCAGCCAAGGGCCTCGATAACCACTGGATAATCAAGCCCTGGAACCTGGCACGTGGCCTGGACACTTACATCACCGACAACATCCGCCAGATTGTGCGTCTGCCGGCAACGGGGCCCAAGATTGCCCAGAAGTACATCGAGCGACCGGTTCTGTTTAGGCGCGAGGAGCTGGAGGGACGCGTCAAGTTCGACATTCGCTATGTAATCCTCCTGAAGAGCGTCAAGCCCCTGAAGGCGTATGTGCATCGCAAGTTCTTCCTGCGCTTTGCCAACCATCCCTTCTCATTGGACCACTTTGACGACTACGAGAAGCACTACACGGTGATGAACTACCAGGAGGAGGCCCAGCTGCACCACGTCAAGTGCGAGGACTTTGTGACCCTCTGGCAGGAGCAGTACCCCGAGAACGATTGGCCTGTTTTGGAGCAGCAGATCTGCAGCATGCTGTACGAGGTGCTGCAGTGCGCCAGCCAAGCAGATCCGCCCTGCGGACTGGCTCCCTGCGCACAATCCCGGGCCCTATACGCCGCCGACATCATGCTCCGTTGGACTGATGATGAGGAGAGGGTGATGCGGCCTCAGCTACTGGAGATCAACTGGACGCCGGACTGCAAGCGGGCCTGCGACTACTATCCCGAGTTCTTTAACGACATCTTTCGGCTGCTATTTCTGGACGAGGAGAACGATGAGAGCTTCCGCCTGCTGAGGCCAGAGAAAGATCAATAAACTTATGCTTATTCGTGTACTTTATTTCTGGCTTAGACTATGAAAAACTTAAATAGCTTGCATTTTGTACAATATACAAGTAGGTGTGTGTGTGTGTGTGTGTGTGTGTGTATGCTTCTATGCGTGGGGAACCAAGTGCTCAGGGCTTATGTGGCTTATGTTTCTATCATAGCTTGGACAGGCTCAAGGTTGAGAGTCAAGAATTCAGTGTCGAGTTCAAAGAGTGAGCTTACAGTTAACGCGTCTTACAATTCTCAATTGCAAATGGCACTTGATGAACGATGAACGATGAATACATGAAATCAAGAGTGAATGAAAATGAACATGTCTCGCAAATGTACAGGATGATATCCCAAGAATATATACTAGATAAGATGTAGTCACTTATTTAAACTTAAGGCAACGTTGAAGGCACCCAAGTCAGGCAAAAAGGCGTTTCAAACATAAAGTAAATATGTTTTCAAGGGTCTTGTCTCTGAATAATACACCTACGAACTAATAGTGCGTGAAAATGCAATGCGAAAACGTCTATGAATGAACCTTACTTCTAGCTAACTCTAACTTATAAACTCTAGGGCTCGAGTACAACCGCTAAACGCAGACCTCGTCAAAGTCCAGGCGCACCTTCTCGTCCGCGGATGCTAGCTTATGTATAGTCTTTTTAATGCGCAGCGCCGGCAGACGCACATTGGGATTCTGGTGCCAGCACTCCTTCATTAGCTTGGACATGCCGGCCAGCAACTGCAAGGAAGATGAAATAAAACCAATTAAATTCTAAACTCAGAGAGAGTTGTGCAAGGACCTACCGAGTCTGAGCTCCAGCGATTGGGTATAGAGGGCCTGTAGTTGTCAGTGCAGACCACTTTGCGCATATCCTCAAAGCTGGGATCCATGGGCACCACATCGGAGAACGGCACCTTGTACTCCTCGGCAATTCCGCACGCAATTGTGCGGCGACATACCTCCCACAGAACCAGTCCGAAAGCGTAGATATCAGTGCGTCGTAGCGCCTCAAAGCATTCCAAGTCAATGCTACTCCGGGAAAGCAAATTATTAAAGACATATTCCCTGAGGTTTTCATAACTCTATAGGGTTTACCTCTCGTCCAAAACTTCTGGGGCCATGTAGCGTTTGGTGCCCACCTTGGGATTGTTGCCCAGATCCAATAGTCCTGTCTCATGCGAATGGGTGACAGCCAGACCAAAATCGGCTATCACGCAGGTTCCGTTCGAAGTGACCAAAATGTTCTTTGACTTCAGATCTCGATGCGCCATTGCTGGCTTGCCTTGCTTGCCAAATATCTCCGTATGCAGGTGCACCAATCCATTAGCTATCGATAGACAAATCCAAACCATGTCGTTGCGGCTCAAGGCATTGCGGTTGAGGTGATCGAAGAGGGAGCCCAGCGGGTAATAGTGCGTCATCAGCCAGAGTTGTGTGCACGAGTTGCGCGACGTCATGTCGGAGCCGATGAAGCCGAGTATGTTTTCATGGCGAAGCAAAACGGTGCTGTGAAAATACGATAAGAATTGTTGATTCACAAAAGGCAAAAATATAATAACAAATGACTCTCACCTGTATATTTCCGTCTCCCGCTTCCAGGACTCCTCGTCGCGACTGAAGAATATCTTGACGGCTATGCTCTCGCCGTGCCAGTGGCCCCGCCACACCTCGCCGTACTTGCCGCGCCCTATACACTCGATCAGGGTGACCTGCTTGGCCAGTGTGCGCTGCACCAGCAACGGTAGTCCGCTGCCCGATCCGGAAGTCACAGAGTGCTGCAAGTACTCTCTCAGAGTACTGTCGCCGGCGCTGGTGGCGCGCAGCAGCTCGTCGTTAACCAGATACGATTCCGGATCCTCTTTGGTTCGCGAGGCATGCAGACGCTTGCGATGGCTACGTCGGATGAAGAAGATGGCCACTACGCCCAGCAGAGAGATGATCAGGAAGGGACCCAGAATGGCCAGGGACATCTTGCCGATCCTGCTGGTGTCCGCCGTAACAGTGACACTGGCGAAGGGTGCCAGGTCGGGAAAGTCGCCGTTGTTGCAGTAGTCGCCGTTGCAGCAGACCAGGCTGTAGTAGTTGTCCGTATTCCGTTTGCTGGGACCATTGAGCTTGTTCGGCGAGCTCTGCCGGCACAGCGGCAGCTGTTCGAACGAGGTGGTGCAGCCGCGGGACACCTTTTCGTGGCCGTCGGCATCGCGGGTGCGGGACTTCCAGCACTGTTTTGATAAGCAGAGGGATTAGTTGTGGATTTCAGCTTGGGCCAGAATCAAACTCACCTGAATGGCGTTCTGGCAGGTGTGGGAAGACTCCAAGGGATCATGGCAAGGCGGCTCGCAGGAGTAGCATTTGTATCTGTTGAAAGAAAGAGGGGTTAATGGGTTGTATGATAGAGTGATTGGAGAAGGAAAATGGACCGAAATGACCAGGAAAACCAAGCCCTTATAGGTTACCTTCTTTTCATGCGGCGCTTGCTCTTAATGTGTCTTCTAATCAAGGATTAGCAGCGTGTTAAATGGGCGGTTAAGGGTATTAGCAAATACAGTGATTTATGTCAAATGGCAGGAAGGGTAAACCGAAAACCAAAATTAAAATCAAGATCTAATCACCTGGGATGCGTCTGCACGGAGTTCTGTGGCACCGCCGGCAGCTCCTTGCCGTTGATGTGGGCGGACGGTTCCATGTCTATGTCCTGACTCTCTTCCAGCAACCGATCGCTGATTTCCGCTGAAAAAAAGAACACAACAAAAAAACAAACGCACATCAGACACATGCATACAGCACACATGCACACGCCACAGACGCACACACTCTCGCCCCACCAAGTTCTGTATACACACGGAACTCTGGAGTGCGCTGGTGTGGGTGGGCCAATCATTGAGAAAATGCACTTATGCTGCGTACGCCCACGACAGCATTCGAATCAGTTTATATAATATGTTCTCTGGGGGTTTTTCCCCCAATAAGCATCCGATAACTGCACTTGAAGCCCGAGCGTGGCTAATACGCAGCACAATTGGCCAGAACCGCAGCATATGAAAACAAATCAGGGCCGTCCGAAACGCACACACGACACACTTTTCAATCAATTTGTTGGGGCTCCAGGACCCGTTGCACTCGGCTTTTCTGTGTGGCACGCGTCGCTAGATGTTCACTTTAAGCGATTGACACCGTTTAAAACGTACCTCTTGCATTATAGCATATCGAAAACGACAATAGAAAAACTAAAAATAAGTTGGACTCCATTGCTCCATTCCGTTTCTGTGCAAAGTGTGACCAAGGCGGTCAAAGAGGGGATACCTGGTGCCTCAAAATACCGCACTGCGCAAATCTCCTAAATTTGGCCAGTGAAATATACCAAAGCATTGCACACACATCGACGCGGGGCGCACGCACACTACCACACCGAGCAGCCGGTCCAGCGGAAAAGTTTCTAGAACGTCGTGAAACTCGAACTTCATTTAAAGTCTTTCTCCAACAGCTGAGATAATTAAATAAATATTGTTTATTGCGGCTGCAACACCAAGGCCCAAATATACATTTAACAGGTGAGTGGTGTGCAAATTATAGAAGAGTTAACCGCAATCAGAGGTGTTTTATGGGGCATGTAAGTGTTGTGATACTACATGGAGCCTACGATGTACACAGAGGTGTTGACATATAGAGGTGATTCCGTCCCAGATCCTGTATAATAGGTATAACTACGTGGATCGTATGTATGCTGGGAGTGGGCGACCGGTTTCGTCCCAGAAAATCAATTGATTATTGGCTCAGGTATCGATCAAGCAAGCAGGCCAGAGTTTTCCCCTCCCTCCGCCACAAACATGTGTTCGCTGGGTCACGTAACTGCTATAATTTTCCACATTTTCCTCTCGTCCCCGGGAGATACACACGCAGTAGGGAATACTATATGTACCCCTATTTACCTCCCACCAAGTACACACAATATCGCAGTCGGTAAACATTACAATTATTATCACGAGCAATGGCATATGTATGTACTCTGTATATGCAAGATATAGTTTATTGTACAATTAGTTGGGCTGCGCCAGAAATCGCACTGTTGGAGGGACGAGACAAAAAGGGGGCTCGGGGAAAGAATCTCGCTAAACAAAAACAATTGGGGGCAAGTGGTTTTTTTTCACGCTTATCAAGAGCCCCTCTCTGCGCAGACACTGCTCTCTCTCCCAGAGCTCCTCCATTATTTGCCGGCGTTTCGGGCGTACCGCTCTCATTCTTCGGAACCCACTCGTCGCGAAAGCACTGCTCCCGCTCCCGAAATAAAAACAATAATAATACACATTCAAAGGTAACGCAACGTCTGCCTCTAGAGTCTAAAAAACTACGCAGTTCGTTTATTTATTGCTTGACAAATAATAAAGCGCGTGGTCAGTCGGTTGTTCTCTCTTACATAATGCTAATAACACGAAAAATAGCCGGCAAAATTTGGCAACGACCTTACTGCGTCATTGATTAAATATTTATTTGCTTATCGCCCGATTAGAATTTCGAGATATTCATAGGTGTTTGGTTATGCATTAGTCGAGACGGAGTGGGACTAGGACAACCTTGGAGGAAGCTTATCACCCGGTTGATTGGAAAGTTTCCAATCATATTTCAACGGGTTTCGTAAATACATTTTCTAAAAGGTTTATTTATAATAGATCACGTATGAAGAAAAGACTTAAATTGTTATTATTTTTCAACTTAAATAAAAAGTATCTTTAAAGTACGAATTCGGCGACAAAAAAAAGCTAGCAAAACCTGTAAAATTTAAATTATAAACAAGTAACCATACTTTTAAACAGTTTTCTATTTAGTAATCTTGAAATTTAGAAAGTAAACCATATTTACTGCTTTATTAATAGCTTAATTATGTTAAAAATATATAAAAATGTATAGAAGTCTACCCTAAAAACTATCTTAGAATGATACCCTCTTTGTAACCATTTCATCAGCCATTTTTAAATCGATTTTATGCTACCATTTTCCCCACAGAAACCAACGTTCCAGTAACCAAACGCATTTGCCAAGGAAACGTGTTCAAAAACTAACAGAAACAAGCCTCAAACAAACCGATAAACAAACAAATAAACCAACATAAATTATTCCCTCAAAAGTGATTAGAAAATATTGTTATTTGTGCGAGAAAAGATCCCTACGCGAGTGAAGTGTCCGCTTGAGAGAGCGATATGTCCGCATCTGCTGCCTCCGGTTCGCGCAATAAACACTCCAAAATCCGTGACGATGAGCAGCATTTAGACATAACCAAGGACGAGTTCGACCGTTTCCGCCAGGCGCTCAGCCAGGAGGAGTTCCGCAAGCTGTTCTTCGAGTACGTGGAGGAGATCCAGGACCCCGCTAACCGCAAGATCTACGAGGAGGAGATCACGCAGCTGGAGAAGGAGCGTGGCGTGGAGGTGACATTCATTCACCCGCAGCCGGGATTCGTGATTAAGACCGCACAGGATGGCGAGCTCAAGTGCTTTATCAACATCGCCGGCTCGCCTGAGATCGAGAGACCCAAGAACGAGGTGGCCACGGATCCGTCGAACGGCAGTCGCGGCCTGAGCTGGTCCATTCCCATGGCCCAGACAGCCTCGCGCGATGACTGCGATGCCAAGAACAACCACTGCAAGGTGTTCGACGTGGTCTTTCACCCTGACGCCCTGCACTTGGCCAAGCGGAACCAGCAGTTCCGCAAGTGCCTCATCGACACGGCGCTGGATGCTGTCGAGCGGGAGTATCAGGTCACTTTGGATCGCGCCAATCTCAAGTTCCCCAAGCTGGACTACAAGGGCATCGCCCGTCCCACTGTGATACGCAAAATGGCGAAGAATTACTCGGCCGAGGACCAGGAACCCCATCCCTTGGGGGAAATCTACCCCACTAAGCCGCCATCGGCCTCTGACGCAAAGCCCCGCGTTTTGCCCATGAAGGCGAAGCCATCTCCCGTGCCGGAGTTCACGGTGCCCAGGTATTCGATCAAGCACAGCCACGATGTGGATTTGTCCGAGTACACGGACGAGCTCGATGCCAAGCTGCACATGACAGTGCCGCGCTCCCTTGTCGTCGAGATCGAGCTGCCCCTGCTCCGCTCCACAGCCGAGTGCCAGCTGGATGTCACCGCCACGTCCGTTTATCTGCTTAGCGAACGCCAGGGTGCCAAGTACCGGCTAAAGCTGGACCTGCCCTTCACAGTGGACGACAAGGCGGGCAGCGCCCGTTTCGACACGGATCTGCGCCGCCTCAGCATCACGCTGCCCGTGGTGCGGACTAACGTACGCGAGCAGCGCCAGATGCACGACACTTTGCGCCACTTTAGCCGCGAGGACAGCGGCGTGGAGCTGCATTCCAACAGCGAGTCGCCCGTGGAGGAAGATGGCGATGGCGATCTCAGCGATTCCAAGGCGGATATTTCCGAGACTGGTAGGTTATTCTTGATTTGTATTTACCTTTTTGTCAGCACTTGTGACCCTCCACAGCTACGCCCACTGCCACGCCAGAGCATAATGTCAACAACCCGTTCCTTAAGAGCTCCGTGCACTATCAGCTGCCAGCCAAGTTCGACTGCAACGTGCTGGACAACGTGATGGCCTTTGTGCTGCATGTGCCCAACGTTCAACCGGACTCCATTCAGCAGCTGAAGGAGCAGCGGAGCCTGCATCTGCAGTTCGCCACCATCGGCAGTGGCTACTATCCCACCCACTATGCTTTCTACGTGGAGCTGCCGGCCGAGGAGGGAGATCTAGCCATCGAAAGCGCCGAGGCCGAGGCCTGGGACAATAATGTGGTGCTGAAGCTGTGCTTCAGCTCGCAGAGCGAAACGCCACAGGGCTATCTGGCTGGACTGGATGCCACGGATCTCAAGGAGTACTCAGTCCACGGGCAGTACAAAGTAAAGGATAAGAAGGGGGACAAAGCCAAGACTGAGGATGCCCAGCTGGATGTTAAGTTCAAGCACAAGGAGGGCCAGGCCCTGAAGGTCACCATTCGCCCGGTGCCGAAGGAGAACGACAACGAAGAGGAGGAGGAGGAGGAGGAAGAGGAGCTGGAAGACCAGGACCACGAGCAATTGTCGCAGCACGCTCACAACAAAAAGCCGAATAAGAAGCAGCGCAAGAGGAACAAGAAGGAACGCTCCTTCTCTGAGTCGGCCTGCGAGGATATACTCGACCAGAAACCCCTGACCGATATCCCCGTTCCACAGCCCAAGGCCACGCTGATGCTTCCGCAGCGCAAGCAGCGCAGCTACTCGGAGTGCAACGACAGCAGCGTGGGCAGTGGTCGCTCAACTCGTGGCATCCTCAAGCGATTCAGCCGCTATGGACCACGGCCCTCGATGTCCGACAGCTGCTCCTCCATCGACGACTGCTCCTCCTCGTACTCGTGCTCCGTGGACGCTTCCGGAGTCACGCTATTCTCGCACTCTTTTGGCGGCATTCCCGAGGAGGATCGCGGCGATGCTGGACTCTCGGAGAGCTGCAAGAAGACTGTTAGGTTTAATGACCACATCATGAAGCAAGTGTTCCGGTGGGTACCAGAAATATCCCCTGCAAATGGGTGGCAATTTAATAATTTAACCAATTTTTAGACTTGACTCCAGCATCCTGGGTCAGCGTAAGAAGAACCAGAAGCGCCGTGATCTCAAGATGCGGGCCCAGCAACGTCGCCTCAGCGAAGGCGATTCCGTGGATTACGAGGAGACGCGCGGCGCTGCCATCAAGGTCAGTTGGGGGCGGAAGAAAGTGTGTAGATTGGGTTGATCTCGTTGATTGAGTGAATATCCCATTCCGGCTGGTTAGGAGGCAGTTAGCTTGTTGGCTTGTTAATTGAATTAGCGGCCCTCGGCTAAATCGCGCAGTTTGGCTTCACTTGCATGAGGCCAGACGCCAAATATTGATCTCTTTCTTTGTCTGAACCGCTTCAATTACACGTGTGCGAAAGCTAAATAGATCCTGAGTTTGGCTCTATTTTTAGCAGGAATTTTGTGAAATTTAATTCATCTGTGTTAATTGATATGCAGGTGACGTGAATTTAGCAGGGAATGGAAAGTTTATGCAGATGTGAATAGAAGACAATAGTTGTAAGGGGGTACAAGTATAGCAGAGGCTTATTACATTTAAAACAGGAGGGGAACCTTCCCTTCCGATGTGTCTAGGTTGCAATTCAGTCATTCGAACAAATTAAAAATGAAGCCTAACTAAGCCAAAAGTTTTTTTTATGAGTTTTCTGCATATTAATATTTCAATATTATTACTTTAAATAATAACAAGAAAAGAAGAGTATACAAAAGTTATAACTAAGTTTAAAAAGGTTCTGACTATGTAAATGAAAGCTTAAAAATAACATAATTACGCCAAAAATGCAATAATTTCAAATCGGAAAGCGGAAAGCCTGCTCGGAAATTGTAGATGCCGCCTAATCTTGGTAGCCCGAATTCATATAATTTTGTTATTAATAAATATACTCTTATATTTTACCTTACAGCCACAAGGAAATCCCTCAAACAAAGGCAACAAGTCGAAGGGAGGCTCGTCCTCGTTCCACGACAGCGGGCTGGATCTAACCGGGGGAGCTGCCCATGGCAACAGCGAGGCAGATGCCAAGAACGCCATGATGTTTGAAATGGATGACGAGGACTAAGAGGATGTTATGTAAACACGAAATATATTCATAGTTTTTTCGAGTGTTTTAGAGGCATGTTTTAAAGCTATTTATACATTAATTATTGCTACTTTTTTTTAAATATTTATACACATTGTATTTGGTTTTCTCTACAAGGAACTCGCTCAATTGGCAATCCTTCTAAGCATACAACACAAATTGTATTTAGGCAACGAAAAATCAGGGCTAAACGGAAATCAAAATATGCATAAAACCATTAATTGTTATATAATTCGGTTGATCATTGAAATTGTTGAAGCAGAAGAACGAACCTATTAGTGATAGTTCATAGTTACCCATGTTCATTGCAAACTATAAGTTGTAAGCAAACATTAAAGCATTCATTTATTGCAGCCTGCATGCTCATAGCTCACAATCAATAATCAATACACGGCAAACACAAACAATATCAATAGTTAACAACTCCTCTAGTATTATACACGCAGAACAGCATCAGAAGTAGTCTGAAGTGAATGTAACTTTAACTTTTGTAAACCGAAGGCGGAAAGTTAAAATATATATATACACCCCAAGTGAATGGTCAGCAGAAGTGCTTTTCCAACAGCGTTTCAATGTGTCCAACTTGTTGCAGTTCCCGCCGCTTTCCTTCGAGCACATACAGAACAGGACAGTCCAGGGAATCGCATTGGAGGTCACCCAGACGACCGCAGCAGGCCTGGCAGATCTGACGGGTCAGGTGATAGCCCCTCTCCAACCGCGCCGTCTTATCCGAAAGCACAACCACACACCGTGAGGTATTCTTCAAGCAATCTGGACATATGCCCGCCTTGGTCTGGCGGCCACAATCAATGATGCAGCTGGTGGTGGAGAAATACTGCGATATGGTGGACTTGGCGCCTCTGCCTCCTCCGCCGGCCAGCTCATTGGCCGTACCCACAGCCGGCGTCATCAAGAGCTTTCGCGGCAGACTGGCAAACCAGTCGTGGACATCGGCTCCGATGAGCAGCAGGCAGCGGTTCAGCGGCGGTATAATGGCCTTGGTGATGTAGTACATGGCATTGATCTTGTGCCCCTCGTGAGCCAGAATGTCGTGGGGACTGCGCACCAGCCGGATGAGCTGCATACCCGGTGGGCCATTCACGATGATGAAGGGTACCCGCTCCCCGCGACGTGGAATACGCCTGGGATCCTTTTGCATCCATTTTCTGGTCAGAATTTTTAGAAATATTATTGAGTCTGGAGTCTGATCTGCAAACTTACCGTGTAAGTGCCAGAGCCGGGACACAGGCTGTGGGCTTGTACCCGTTGAGTCCGCGAAACTCCTTGGCAAAGATCAGGTCCTGCAGGTTGGCCCGACCAGAGAGCAGCTTGGTGAATTGCCGGCAGACATACTGCTTGATTTGACTGACGTCCTGCGTCTCGAATAGCAGACGCAACACCTTCTCCAGCATCTTGGCCACCGCCGGGCAGCCATCCCGCCGCACCGTCTCAATGCCCTTGGCCTCGAAGACGGGCTGTGCCTGGTCGGCCGTCTCGTACATGTAGCCCACGTAGCGCTTCTTGGTCTGCAGCAGACAGGGCTGGTAGACCTTCTCCAGCTTCAGCTTCACCGGCTGTGGATTCATCTCGGTGACGGCCTGGGCAATCTCCTCGCCAATCCGAAAGGCTTCGGTACGATTTCGGCCCGGAACCAGGACAAACATGGAGTCCGTGTCGCCATAGACAACGCGCACCTTCCACTCTTCATTCGCCTCCACCAGCTTGATGGCTCGCTCTAAGGTCTCGCGTCCCTTGGACACCACCGAGTCACCCACCTCGACGGCCGGCATCCGTCCACTGAAGTTGGCTGCCGTGTAGCCGTACGTGACGTTCGCCATCAGCTTCAGGCCCAATTGGCGGGAGTGCAGAATCCTCTGCAGGGCGGAGCTATCCTTGTGCAGCTTCATCGACTGCTTGACCATTTGGCGCGTGTCCAGGATCTCGGTAAGCATGCGCGGCAGGATCCCCTCACGCACCTCACGCTTCACGAAGACCACGCCGCAGGGCGACACGGTGACCAGATCGTGCTCCAGCAGCTTCTGCAGCATCTGCCGGGAGACGCGCAGCTGCGAGGCGCCGAATTCGAAGGGCGAACTCCCACCCAAGTGCTCCACTCTCCCCAGGCAAGTGGAAAAACAGTAGTTGTAGGCTATGATCATGCTGGGGTACAAGCTCTGGAAGTCCAGGACAATCAGCGGATCGGCATAGAAGCGGGATTGGGGTTCCAGGATGAGGGCCAGGTACTCCGGAGCCCGCATGTGAGCCCGCTGCTGGACGCTCGGGGACAGGGGCACCAGGTTCTTTGGCTTGGCGATTCTGGGGAAACATTTCCTAATGAAATGGATAAGGATTTCCAGCTTCAGACTCACCTCAACATCATGCTCTCAACGCGAAACTGGGAACCTCGCGACAGCACCTCGTAGAACTGGATGCCAATGAGCTTGGCCATTTCGCTGGTGCGTCCCAGGAGATCCAACTGATCCAGCAGAGCCAAGGTGCCACGCACCCGCTCCAGGTGGTACTCCATCACGATCCAGCGCGTGCAGGGCGAGGCAAACCACTCGCTGAGCGCCTTGGGCGAGTGCCAGGGACATCGCCTGTGCAGGATGTGGTACATTACGTTCTCGAAGGTGTACGACGTCAGGGCAATCTCTGAGCGCATCAACCGCCAAACGTCCAACAGGATGCGGCCGCATAGCTTCATCTCCACGTCCAGGTCGGTGAACTGCTCCCGATCCTCGTCCACAAAGTCCCGAACCTTCTGGGTGGGCACTCGGGATAGGAGAGGAGCAATGTTAAAGCACAGATGCTTGGCCCGATCGATCACATAGCCCCAGGAGGACATCTCGATCTCGTAGCCAGCGTATATGTCTGCATCCCAGCGCCCACATAGCACCAGCAAAGCCTCAAAGGCCTCCGCCTCACTGCCCACCACTTCCATCTCAATATCGCGATCCAACCCGTGCGTGAACCCTTCGCTCAGCAAATCCTGAGCATTGTTCACCATTATGTAGCCACAGGCCTTGCTGGGCAGGCTATCATCCGGCAGACTGTGCTCGATGGCGTAGAACAAGCAGCGGATCTCGTCGTGCATCGGATCCGGCTGGAGTTCGCCTCGCGTGCACACAAACACTTCCAGAGTCATGATGGTCAGGTGGTTGCACTCAATGTCCGCCTTGGCCTGCTGCAGGTTCTCCAGGTTCACCTTGAAGCCGAACGTATTGTCCAGGGTGGCATGACTCAATCCGAAGCTGAGATCGTGCTGCTGGGCCTGGTCACAGGCTCCCTCTAGCTGGCGCAGAAAGGAACTCCGCTCCAACTCCGCCTGGACAGCGCTGCTGGAGGCGCTTTGCTCGCTGGACTGTGAGCTGGCCACCACCTCCTCCTCCCGCTGGGCTTCCTTGAAATTAAGTCTTGTGCCGCGTTTTAAGCGAATTTTAGCTGCTTCTTGGGCCTTGCTGCTGATGGGAGTCTCTTTGCTCTTGCCCTTCGCTTGGGATAAGGGTGTAAGGCTTAGGCTGCAGTCCAACTCCTCGCCAGCATCCTCTTCACCACTTCCCCCCGCTTCGGCTCCCTCAGCCTGCAGCATCATTGTGATTTTCTGCCGCTTGATCTTGATGGGGCTATCCGTATCCCCAGATGTCTTTACAGTTTCTCCCCGCTGACGGAGCACTTCCTGGGCCTTCAGCCACACCTTGGCCTCCTGCGGTGTGGGCGCACTCTGGGCCGGTTCCACCACTACCTTCTGTCGGCTGCTAAAGAACTCCCGCATACGCTGCTCTCCTCGATGCCGCTGCAGCATTGCCGGTCCACCGATTGCAATCAATTGCTGTCGCCTCCAAGAGGCTAGGCCACGATCATTGCCCAGGGCACTCTGGAAGGGCTCGCAGTCGTTGAGCTTGTTTCCAGGGATGTGCAGCACCAGGAAGCCCACTTCCGTCACCTTGCTCACATCCGCCGGATCGCTGTAGAAGGGCTGCTGGAACTCAAACTCGGGAATGTCCAGCTTGCGGCAGCCACGAACCACTTCATCGTAGGAGGGCGGCAATTCCAAAGGAGTTATCACAAAGGATGATTTTTTGGGAGTGCAGGGGCGAGGAGGAGAAGCCGAAGGCATCGCAGGACTCTCAATTGCATCACTGAACACCGAAGGACTATTGACGATGAGTGAGTGTTCGTAAAAGCTTTTCATTAGCTCGGGAGTGTGACTCTCGCTGCTCCTTTGGCTTGAGCGAGGAGTGTTCCCGATCTCTGGTGGAGATTGGCTTGAGCGAGGAGTGTTCCCGATCTCTGAAGGAGCTTGGCTTGTGCTAGGAGTTAGGCTGGAGCCTATGCTCTTACGCAGACGGCGCAAATTGGGTGTTTTTCGCAGTTTTGTGGGCATTTGATCAGCCTCTGTATCGGACTCAATGACCTCTTCTTCATCGCTCAAAGCGAATTGGTACTCTTCTTCGCTGGGATTTGGGGATTTCTGAGGGGAAGTAGGAGCTGGATCAGGCGGAAATAGTTCTTTTTGTACATTTTCGACCTTCGACTTGGGAGTTTTTGCTGCAACGGCTTTTTTAGCACTGCCAATTTGGGGTTCTTTAATTTGTTTAAAGTGGCTTTCAGGCTTTTTGCGTGTCCTTGGCTGAGGACTGGTGTTGGCTGCCTCCAAAACCAATTCCTTTGCTGTTTCTTTTATATTTTGGGCACTTGATTGAGGCTGCGCTTGATCTTCAGGATCTGTACTTCTCCTATGCTCCATCTGTTCCTGATGACGGGCACTGCGACGTGTCTTTTTCTCTTCCATTCCTTTATTCTTTGACTTTTGGCTTTTATCCTTCTTTGTTTTGGGGTTCTCGCCTTCTTCACCGGCTTTTGCCTTATCCTTAACCTGGTGGCGTGCACTTCTTCGCGGCGGCTTCTCCTCTTCTTCTGGCAATCGCTCACCATCGGCGTTCTCGAACATGTCGGAGAAACTTGGATTCCTATCCCGCGGCGTCAAAGAGCAAATCACATGCGTCTTGTCCAAGTTGCGCGTGGATCTTCTGGAGCTGCGTAGAGGTGTTAAGCTGTGGGCAATATGAAAATCAATAAGACTTTAAATTAAATCAAAAAAAATGTTTGTCTTACTCGTTTTGTAAACGTATGAAACTGTTCGATTCCTCAACGCTTTTCCGCCGCAGCTCTGTCATGGCCAGTTTTTTGCGTAACGACAGCTCGGGCCTAAAAAATAACATAGGTTATTAAAAATATAAAGATTATTAAGGTTAACTTACCCAGGAGTTCTGGGTTGCTTATCAAGTTGCAAGCTAAGCCGGGGATTCAATGCCTTCCTTGTAGTTTCCTCAATAATTTCTGCAAATAACTCAATAAATTATGTGTCCCAGTGTCCACCCATGGGTCATACTCACTCTTCGTTGAAGAACTACTGCCAATTGTCAAAGGCAGCGGTGCGTACTTCTTGGCCGAACTGGACCTCGGGGTGCGCGGCGACTTCATGCGGCTGGGCGTGGTTGGGGGAGTTTTGGGAGGACTCGTCATCCTGGATTTGGACCTCCTTAGCTTTTTGGGCGTAAGTTGGAGGCCATCGTCGGCTCCATCGACTTGTGGCAGCTTTGTTGAAGGATCTACGGGCTTTGGTTCCGGCTGGCTTTGGGTTAGCTTAAGCAGCAGCTCATCGATGTCATCGAGGGCAGTGGAGAAGTCATGCCGGGTACTCTCGCCCTCATCCTCATCGGAATCACAGTCCTCGTCGGCCAGAGCAAGTCCAGTTTCCTTGCTCAAGAGCTCCGGAGTTAGCTCAACTATGTGGAAATAAAGTGAAATTTAGTTTCTCTAAAGCTATAATCAAGTGCTGCCTTTACAGTTTCTATGCGGCTGCGATAAGGGAGCCAATGAACTGTCCAAATCCACCGGGGACTCGTTGTCATTTTGCTCCTCGAGCTGCTGCAACGCCTCCAGTAGCTCCAGGTCCTCCTCCCTTACTGCAGGAGTAGAAAATTGTTAATTATTCACCATGAAATCATCGTTTTGGCAACAGTTTACCCACAGGTGGCATCGTGGGGTATTGCGCCATGTGGCTGTGAGAGGCTCAGTATGAGCTCCTCATCCACCAGCGTAGCATCCATGCACTCAGAATCGTCTTTTGCAACTGGAAGGCTGACATTACTGCCGCTACCGCTGCTGCAGGCCACATGGTTCTGAATGAAGGAGGCATTGATAAGAAGCTGCTGCTGATCCTGGGAGCATTCCTCGGGATAAACGGCGTTGGCTAGAAGCTTTTGCAAATTCCAAGTGCGCCGCTGCTCCTTGCTGCTGGGCAAAGTGGTCTGCATGGTGACATTGGCCACACTTGTCTGATCCGACAGCGTTTGATCCGACAACGTGGACTGCTCCAGGGTCATCAGCTTGCTTTCCAGAGCGGTCCGGTAAAAGATATCGCTCTCGGCTCTTTCCACAAGAATTCTCTCCTGAGTCTCCGGCAGCTTTAATTCTGGAACCTGAAATAAATACTTGGTTTAGTGGGAGTTGTTGTGAGAGTATAATCCACGCACCGCTTGTACTTTTTCCTCTTCGCCGGCTGCGGTGTGCTTTTCCACCAGCTTCTGGCGCCGCATGCTCTCATCGTTCCATATGGCCTCGATGCCCGGATTGGTATGGCGGCCCTTGCTTTTGGTCACCAGCTGAAATCGATTCAGGATGAAGCTCGAGCTGACGTCGACCTCCAAGGCACTGCAGGCCACCTTCCTTACGCTAATGGTGTCCAGCAACTGGGAGGGCTTGACGTTCGGATAGGGAACCACTGCAAAGAGGTTTAGAAGTGATTCTTAAGAGCTGGTGCCGAGAACTTGCCCTCGTCTTCGTGGCTGCGCCGGAACTTGAGCACCTCCAGCGGCACGTGCAGGTAGCTCATCCCGTACAGGTTGTAGTCGATCATGAACTGCAGGATGTAGGGCACATGTGACTCGTGCGCGTTGAAGTTCTTGCTGAGGATAGCGCCGCTCTGGAGAAGATTGGCGGCGCGGCGCACGAAGCGCGGATTGAACATGTAGATCTTGAGAAACTGATGCTCCACGCGATGGTAGCCGTAGAAGGGTCTGGCAACGGAAACGATATAGTCCAAAATATTAGCAAATGGGAGCCCACTCACATCCCCTTGACCAGCTGTATTTTGAAGACATGCTGGGCATTGGAGCTGCCCTGGCCCAGGGATATATTGATGGCCTTGTCCAGGTGCATGGCTATCTGAAGAATGCCGCGCTCCAGGGACTCAAAGTCCTTCTTGTCGTACGGAATGTAGAAGTACGGGAACACCCCGTGGACATGCATGCAGGTTTTCTGGCCCCTGGAGTTGCCCCCAAATACCCGCACCACCGGCACCTGTATGTTGGAGCATCAAATTAAAAACTCAATGATTATGGTGAAATAAGATCGGGCCTACCCGCTTGATCTCCTTGCCGCGCAACTCGGAGTAGCAGGGATCCAGTCCAAACTGAGGCTTCTCCATGTAGAAGTCGGCGATGACCAGGCGCAAGGAGAACACGCCGATATCCTCGGCTGCGGCTGCCATTGCGCGAGGACATAAATAAACCGATTTAACAAATCTATTGCCTAGAATTCAATTCAATTCAAAACAGTGTGACCTTTGCGGACCACTGCCAAATTACTGATTTCCCTGCAGGGTAGAGCTTAAAGCTATCGATAAATCTTGCCTAGGGCTGCAAAAGACGGTTAATTTAAAAATTTTTTTAGGCGTTCTTGAGATTAAAATTATACATTTAATTTTAAGTATAATTTAATACAGTACCGATTTTAATTACAGATAAATAGACCATAAAAAAAAAAAAGCTTTTAATTAGAAAGAAATTAGAAACTAATCCATCACCACGATAAACAAAACTTAACTGTAATAAATTATGCTGTAAAAACCCTCTTGATTATACAGATTTATTAATTAAAACTTAAAGCTAGATCTTTAAAGTTAAATTTCATCACAATAATTCATATTTAATTTCCGATATTATCTACAAGTATCGCTCTTGACTCACAATACACTGCTAATAAAAGTTAATCTTATCGCAACAGATAATCATTACTCTATACAGACTTTGAGGGAACACGTAGGTGTATTATATTGGGTTAATAACACTTGCCTTGGGAGGCAACTCCCAATACGCTGGGGGCACATCCTGGCGCATCCTGCAAAAAGCCTTTTGCACCGCATACAACGCAAAGCCGAGGTAAGCTGCATGAAAAGTTGTCAAGTTAGACTTCAAATACTACAACGAATTCTTGTGAAATACATGCCTGTGATGGGGATAACCATTATAAGGACTATAACCCATCCATCGTTGGCCAAAAGGATAATGCCTGCGTACACCATAAGATACAGAAAACTAGCGGTCGTGATCATCCAAGGCACGAAGAATCTGTGTTTTTCCTAGGGGACACATATAGTGATTATCTCAATATGATTTTCACGACAAGAAAGAAAGGACATACCTTAATAGCACCCACGATGAGAACAATGCTCCCCATAATCTGTAGTGCCGCAACGTGAATTCCAAAGCCATAGGATGTCCCTATAAAGGGGAAAAACTCCCATGATAGTTGTATTACCTCAAGATTAAGCTCTATTTCACTTACATTGCCAATCCCCCACTATCAGGTATATTATCGCAAAGCCAATCGACAATAAGCCGGAGCAAATAATGCCATCTTTCGAGTCCAATTTCCACATTTTCTTTCTGTCCGAACAGCTGAAAGCCTTTGTTGCAAATGAACACTTGGCTCTATGCAAATAAAAAGCTTTCGCTTTGCACCTATCTTATCAAAAATACAAATAACATACACATGTTCTTTATTCCCAAACATTGAGAAGCTTTCAAGTTAACAAAGGCTGAGAAAACGTGTCCTAAAAGTGACTCAAGATATTCTTTTTTTCAGCTACACTTATCTTTGGCTCTGACTGATTCTCGCGCATCGTGTCAAAACCTTTCTTCACTGCGTATAGGGCATAACTGAGATACACTGCAAGGAAAACATAAATAAATGATCAGGTGAATCCTTATGAAACCAAACTTACCTGTACTTGGCGCTAAGATGATAGGAACAAAAATCCAATAAATGGTCTGGATCACTGCTATGGTCGCGTAAGTCAACAAGTAGATAAACAATGCCGTCGAAATCATCCATGGCACAAACAATTTGTAATTTTGCTAAATGAATTAGGTAAAATGATATTATAGAATTAATCAGTTAATGTCAGCCGTGTAACTTACCTCCAAAACCCCAACTATTAGGACCGCGCTGCTCAGTATCTCTAGACAACAAATATGCAATCCCCAATACTGCATTGGACCTGTGAAGCAGACAAATTTGAATAAGAATGATTAGAATTCGCAGCTTCCATAAATGTATACCCATTCGATAATAAAAACGGTCCGGCACAGCTAGATGGGCAATTGTAACTCCAATAGATACAATTCCCGAGAATATGATGCCAGGTTTGGTATCCAGCTTCAACATGTTTCTATATATTATTATTTTTACGTGCGATCTGTTTGATGTGTTTCTTGCCAATAACCATTTGCACTGAATATTGGTGAGCTTTTGCTCTCCTCTTATCTAATCAGGAAACAAGCAACAGAGACAGATGTTATTGTTTATTTCGAGAACAGCTTTGAATTTGAATACCTGGTACCAATGAGGTAAAAGGGTATTATAACTTGGAGACAACTGAATAAAATAGCACAACATTTAAACAATTTTGTGTTAAATTTTGAAAAGAAAAATATTTAAAGGTACAGGAGTTATAGGGAATCTCCCGAGTGCCCTCGAAAAACAGTTGGTTTGCGGTCTAGATCCTAACTTTATATAGAATCATTCAATATTAAAAAAATATAATCCATTCGTTAAAGGATAAATGTCCCAAGGTACTCACGTAGCGTTATTATTTTTACACCCTTGCAGGGTATTATAATTTTAGTCAGTAGCTTGCTAAACATTGATGGAGTCATTTCCGCCCATAAATCATATATATTCTCGATCAGCATCAACGGCAAGTCTTTCTAGACATGTCGCAAAAAAAAAATAGTTTTCATTTTTTTTTAACCAGCCAGCAGCCACCAGCCAGCCACCACCCAGCCACCACCCAGCAACCGCCCACCCACCACCCAGTTACCAGCCAGCCACCACCCAGCCACCCATGCTTTTTCATCAAAATACAAAAATACAAAAAGTCTGTTACTGAGCTCACTTCATTGTAACTTGTTAATTTTTAATTTCTACGTTATTTACTTTAATTTATAAATTTTGTATACACCTTCTGTTCACACATGAACACGTAAATAGATAAGATATTATCTGTTATCTCATGTTAGCTATATAAGCTAGGATTGGAATGAAATAAACCAGTTTCTTACAAAAACT
>JAEIIL010006016.1:0-12917 GCA_018905715.1 Drosophila lini | reverse complement strand
TTAACACAACTTACCTCTTGATACAAGGTATTTTTAAGATTATTTACTTCATATCTAGCAAAGTAAATAAACTAAAAAACTGATTTATATTGGTAAGCTAAAATAAAAAAGAACTGTGCAATAAATAAAAGAAAACGAAGATGATTGTTTTATTTTGGGATAATCTATATCTTGAAATATAAGGTTATTTGAAAGCTTGAATATTACTTTAACTGTAGCGGTTCCAAAAATATTGAAAAATCTATATCTTTATCCCAGCAGAAGATACATCCACCTCGGTCAGCTGCCAGCCTAGTACTGCTCTCTATTATGAGAGATTGGTGCTGTCCAAAGTCCAGCTACAAATACAAATAAGATCAGCCTAAAATGCCATAATAGATTAAATTAACGTTTTGTATGCATGTGAATTAGTAGAGCAAACAGAGTGGACAAGTGACTAATTCCAAACTATGCTTTAAATCAATTCAAATATCAAAAATTTCAATAAAATAAAAATAGTTATCTAAAACTACTATTAATAAAGCACTTAAATAAAACTAGTTATCCAAAACTCTTTTGAATAAATCACTTAAATTTAATCATATTAAGCTACGAGTGTCACTGGCTCACTCTAATCACAACAAGCTTGTAGGTGCACTCAGTTGTTTTGTTGTCTTATTCACATAAAAACCTTAAAACAGAGCACAATGTTGTTTACTAGGCCTGCATTATGTTTTATTTTCATGCTGCTTGTGGTTAAAATAAGTTGTACAGATTTATGGTAAGTAAACGTTTTATCTAAATAAATCAATTATTTTACCCTAACAGTAAATATTTTCAGTTTAGAAAACAATATTCACGCCCTTATTTTAGCTAGAGGAGGAAGCAAGGGTATAAAACTGAAAAATCTAGCTCAAGTTGGCGGCTATTCATTGTTGGCCCGTACAATTATAACAATTAAAAAGTCTTCTTGTTTTAAACACATATGGGTTTCCACAGACGATAAAAACATAGCCTTGGAAGCACAAAAGTGTAAGTGTTTTAGCAGAATATAAAAAAGAATTATTTTAAAGTTTTAGAAACTGTGAAAGAACGAATTCCCAATGTTTTTAATTTTTATATTAAAAAAAAAAGACTATTTTCAATTTTGAAAATATTATCTGATATGTAAAGTCCTCTTGATTTCTTATTTTATAAATTGTCTCGCAGTTGGTGCATTAGTACATCATCGTCCACACAAATTTGCGAGAGATGATACTCCTTCAATCGATGCCATTGCCGAGTTCCTAAATTCACACACAAATATTCAAGATTTTGCGCTTTTTCAATGTACCTCCGTATTTTTAAAAACTAACTATATTCAAGAAGCTGTGCAAAAATTCGAGTCACACGACTGTGTTTTTGCTGCCAAGAGGTAAGAAACTCGTTATATTAATTATGGATTTTATATATTATTAATTTTATATTTATCTTAGATCTCATTACCTTCGCTGGAAAATGGTTGACGGTTTCTTGGTACCGGCTGAATTTAATTTAAGCTCTAGACCAAGACGCCAGGACTGGAAGGGAGATATCGTCGAAACGGGAATGTTTTATTTTTCAAGAAGACGGTTGGTGGATATGGGTCTGCTACAAAATAATAGGTATAACTGTGGCTTTTCCACAAGTCAAAGAAATTTTATAAATCATTCAAACTAATCTTTATTTTTAGGTGCTCCATTGTGGAAATTGATGCTAACGATGGTCTGGAGATAGACTCAGGCCATGACCTCACCATGGCGAAATATATTTTAAGTAGTAGAACGAAAATCGATCTATGAAATGGCTTACAATAATCTAGAATTGAATAGTTAAAGATTTGGGTTAGCTGATATTTAATGTAGAGTTCGTTCTTTTTGGATACATAATAGTTTCAGGATAGTCTAAAATAGTCCACATGGTAAGAGTTAATTCTATTAATTCTAGAAATTACTAAATTGCTTCGGATACTATTTACTTTGGGGCTATTACCATCGATGTGAAGCGACTGATTCTTCTGGTCAGGAGCCGCGGGAAATTGCTCGTTTCGGTGGGTTTCAGGATCAGGCAAGTTCGTCCGCACCGAGTTGAAAACAACGTGGTGCTACTAATATTCGTTGCACCTCCTCCTCGAGGTGCTTTTGAAGACGTATCCTTTTCGGCGGCGTGCTCTTGGTGCTTTTGGTCCTTGCTTAATGTCTGGGTTCTGGCATTTGGACTTATTTGCGGTTCCTTGGAGAAGAAATTATTGAAGCCACTTTGGTTAAGTCCTTCCTCTTCGCAGTCTTCCAACCTCATTTCCTTGCCGGACTGACTGAAGCTGCAAGAGCATTTGGCCAAGTGTCCTTGTTGTATCAACTGTCCCATTTGCACTGGAAACTGCTGCTGCTTGTTGTTGACGAACCTTGCACAATTGCAGTGTGGATAGTGATGGACTTTCATGCGGCAGTGGGACCACTGACTGCGGCTGGGCATCGGTTGAGCCTGACAGGGGTTTATGCCAGGACGAAAGTTGCCGCCGGGCGCAAAGCCAGTTTTCGAGAGGACAGGTCTAAATGCGTGATGACTGACCTGATTGCTCGCAGGCATGCCGCCGTTGTTGCAGTGCCCGGGGAATCCCTGGGATGACTGGTGTTGCGGACTCGATACTGGACAGCAGGATGAGGAGCGGCTACAGCAGCGATAAGGATATCCATAGGGAGTCAGCAAACAGCGGCCCAAATTCTGAGGGGAGCAGCAGGTTGTCTTTGACATTTGGCAGCCTTGTGGAGACCTTGGCAGACAGCAATTGCTGGTGCAGAATGAGGAGCAAGATGCGTTGCTCGATACTGCACTTTGCAATTGCTGGCAAGGGGCCACAGAGGTGCCACACCTGGAGCTCGCCTGAGACAATGGCTGGCAAGGGGCCACAGAGATGCCACACCTGGAACTCGCCTGAGGCAAGGCCACGAAGCTGATGGTAAAAAGGGGCGAGGGCGCCTGGCTGTTGGTTGGGAGCTGCGGTTGCTGCTCCTGCTGCTGTTCAATTTCTTGTGTTTGGGGCTGCGACTGCACTTGAAGACTGAAATTCTGAGCACCGCCAGCTTCCACTCGGGTTTCTCCATTGAATTGGGTTTGTTCTGTACTCGAAGAAGGATGCTGCATGTGAGGCACTACTGCGGTTGGTACATAATTTGGCAGCGAGAGATTCGGAGTTGCTTGGACACCTTTCTCTAAGGAGGTATAATTATAATTATATATAACAATTAATATATGAGTATTACACTTAACCATTGCTGGCATTACCTTCAAAGCAGCTGTTATTGATTGATGCCATATCCACTTGGGAGCCCATCTCATCTGTCTGACATTCAGCATGAGAGCTCATCACTTGTGATACAGTCTCCTGCTGACAGCATACGCTTTGGCTTTCAGCGTAATCTAGATACTCCTTAGTTTCATTTTGGGTCGAAGCATCCTTTACCATCGTAAAGGAGGGCCTGTTGGCCAGTATCCTGTCACCGATCTGTATAAACAGTGGCGTACTCCCAGCGTTCTGAAATTCATCCAGCGGTGTAATGCTCATGCTTATCTTGTCCATACTCAAGGCTGCTTCACTTTCGTCTGAACCCACATGGAGGTCATTGGTTTCTCTGGAATCCATGGTAGCCATGCTAACGCTGTGTTTCTTCCACTTCCTCGGCTTGACCCTCGGAGGCCATTTAGCAATGCGGCGTCTAGCGGGCAAAGATCTGACGCTGTCGGGATTGGTAACTTGCATTTCTGAACCAACTGGATCATCTTTGCCCACGATAATCAGAAAACAGCATGTGTCCTCCTCGATTTCATCAGATTTCATGGAAGAATTTGCGTTATTCGTAGCACCCATCATGTCCAACTTTTATTTGCCTTGAGTTTGGCAAATTTGCATTCAATTGATGTTGTCTTTTTCAGAGCATTTTAGATGATTTTGGTAGCACAAATTTCGAAATAATTTTTCTCAATGCCTTAACGATGTGAGTTTCTATTAACAACAGGTAACTTTATGTTTTAAGATTTATTTAATTAAAAAAAGATCTTTATTAATATTAAATATTTATTATTTTTGCAAAACAAGGTTAAATTTTTTGAATTTCTCATTCCACTGTTTAAATTTCGAGGACAGACAAAGTCACTGCCAGGAATATTTGGCTGTCCTCCGAGCCAGTTTAAGAGCTAACATTAACAGGTTCTTAGACTACTTAAAAAATAGCAACTAATAATAAATAAAATAAAAAATATATATATTTAAAACTATCTTAAGAAAAATGATTTTTTAAAGCAAAAAAAAAAAAAAAGCTAAAATTTAAAGTATTATCTTTAAGGTCCGATTTTTCAATGAGTTGCCGTTAAGGTAAATTCTTGTTTAGAAGAAATTTAATCTTTAAAATTTTTAACTAGGTTTAACCTTTACCCAAATGTAAAAATTAACGAAACATTAAAATTATCAAACCTAATTTAGTCTCTAATGTCTGAATGTAGCAATCCATCTTCGTTCACTCAAATCCACATTTCAACAAAATCAGTTGGATTATAATGCACAAAATTTTAAAGTCGGCTTGTTGAAGATGTTCTGCACGGAGAGCTGTGAGCATGGCTGCAATGCAACGTCTTCGGGAAAGCTAATCTCTGGAAATGGGACGCCAACCCAGACGCAACAGCAAGGACAGCAGCAATTCAGCATGTGCTATGCTCCACTGTCGGTGCAGGCGCAGGAGCTGGGTGGCAAGTGCGAGGCAGAGCCGCCCAGAGTGGGAATGTGTCTGGTCACCGAGGGACCCGAGGGTCTCAGGTAGGAACTTAAATTTTATCAGGAAAGGTTCCTAAAGGTTCTGTAATACCCTTTCAGCATTGACTGCAATGTTCCCTTGCCCAACTCCTTCAATTTGGACGAGTACAGAAAGCAGATGGTCTGCTCCTGCGGCCCATCTGTGAATGGCGGTGGCTACATTGATAGCTTCTGTCTACCGGCCCCTTCAGCAACTGCTACTCTCAGTCCCATCCAGACGCCGGCCTGCAGCTTTCAGTGCCAGTGTTGTGCCATCGAAGCCCCCTCCTCCTCGGGGTTCGACACTCGATTGAAGCAGACCACAACTGCTCCCTCGTTAGGACCTTGTCCAATGCCCAATCTTCCGACGAGGACTTCCAGAGCCGAGCAGACGATGACGCTGAATCAGAAGGTTTCGTCAGGATCGGCCGCAGGGCCGCAGATCTTCTATTTAGCTGCCCCCAACTCACCCGTGCCTGAGACAGAAGGCAACTGCTATTCGCCAGACCAGCAGCTACCAGCTTACATATACAGTATGATTCCGGTGCAGTGCGTCTCCCAAGTCTGGAGCCCACAGGCCATCAACCTGGTGCCAGTGAGTGCGCCAGTGCCCCAGCCGCAGCTTTTGCCGCAGCAGCAGCTTGTGACGAATCCTGCACAGAATTCGCAGCTGCCGACGCAGCAGTTGTTGCGCTACGACCTACCCCTTTCTCGCCTGGTAGCCGAGCTCCGACGGGAGCGGGACAGGCCCTGTTGCGAGTCCACGACTCCGGTACCACTGGCTTTCCAGCTGTATGCACCCGCTCAACCAGTGACTTTTTACGACCCCCCAGAAAATGCGGTTAATCCAAGTCTTGTCAAGGCGGAGGTTCCTACTGCAACCCCTTCACCCGATCCGATGTCAGTTCCCAATGCCCCACAATCAGTATCGTCCCCACCACCAGCTCCACCGCCGCCGGCGTCAGAACCTGGCCGATCCACCAGAACCCGGTCAGACAGCCCGAAGTGTAGCCGTTCCTTCCAGCGCAGCAAAGAAAAATGGGACAACAATGGAGCTGGAAACATGGCTTGCATGAAATGTGGCAATTGCTGGCACTGTCCCCGATGCAGTTGCGGCGCCAACTGCTTTTGGCATCCCGGCTTGGTGCGTGCCCCGCCAAGGGACAATAGGTAGTATTGGTAAAAATCAAATTTTTGGAATTTATAACGAAAAGAAAACTGAAATTAAATATAATTAAATATTTTTAAAAATTTCAACTAATGTAGAAGAGTATGTAGTGTCTTGGAGAGGTTGGAAATGTTAAATTTAATATTTATGCTTCGGTTTATATGAAGTTTTCACTTTAAAGGTTAGAAAGGAGGAATTATATATAATTATATTTATTTTATTATATTTATTTATATATCTATATTTATACATATATATCTTGAAGAAAAAAATACTATTCAGACCGCAGGGGCCCCAATTTATTTGTCAATATAATTTTTAAGTCATCACTTTGTTTGCTTTAAAAATTCGTCAGACTAAAATCACAAATGAGCAGTTTAGACCTTTTTAAGATGCTTTTTCGTATCTTTAGGCACGTCTATTCATATAGTTTTCGGCATAATTGGCCATGACAGACCTGACTTCCAGGTCATGGCTGCTTTCCGCTCCTGGACCAATGTGTGGGTTCCCCGGAAACTGCAAGTACTCCGCTGGAGGTGGCGCACTTGGAGGTGGCGGGGCCCTGACTGGGACTGCATATGGCTCCGATCGGTGGTCAGTGGTGAGGCGGCGATGTCGAATTTTCCTAGACGATAAAGAAGCCTCGCCCATGGTCCTGGTGCTGGTTGGGCAGTACGGCGGTGGCGGCAGCAAGACTCGGTGGGAGGACCTGACCGTTCCGGCATGGGTTTCCGCAGGATTAGGTGGCATCTGTTCGTGATAGGACTGCAAGGGATGTTGATGCATATTCGTGTCCTGGTAGGCAGGTGAATATACATAGGCTGGCGGATGGAACAGCAACGTATGCTGTTGGTTCACGATTGGCTGGTGCTGAGTATATTGCTCCTGGCTTGGCTGGACTTGAGTTTGAATATATTGCCCTGGAGGTGCCTCCATCTCTTGGCTGTGTTGCAGGAAGTGAGGTTGCTGATATTGGGGTTGCTGGTGCTGCTGTTGATGCTGCCAGGACCATGCCAATGCCTTCTCCTTCTGCTGCCGCTGCTGGTCGGCAATTCTCAGCTCTAGATTCTTGAGATCGGTTCTCAGATGTCGAAGCAGCTGCTCTTTTTCTGCCCTCAGCTTCTCCTCCAGCTTCCTACTCTGGTCAATTTTGAATAGGAACATGCGCTTCTCCTCCGCATGCCGGCGTTCGCAGGCGAGCCGCTCCTCTTGGATTTTCTTGAGAGATTTACCATAATGATGCAGTTGCTCTTCCTCGCGGCACTTGATACGCTGGTACATTATCCGCATTTCCTGAATTTTGTTTTCCATCTTGTATTGATGCTGATGGTAGAGCATCAGCTGCTGCTGCTGGTGTTGCTGATGCTGTTGCTGCTGCGTGTACAGGTATTGCTGCTGAAGATGCAACTGCTGCTCGTGGTAGGCTTGATCAGCGTAGTTTTCAACGCTTGCGGGGTTCCACTGTTGGTCTATTTCGGGGGGAAATGTCTCTATAAATTGGGGTTGCCTCAGGTTTTGGTTGATTCGATCGTCTGCGTTGTTATTGCAACTGCTGGATTGAAGTAGTTCCTCGCTGAAGGTGGCCGGCTGGACGATGTGATGTATTAGTTGTTGGCGGAGAGCCGAGTTTGTTGATTGTCCTTCCGGATCAGAGGAAGTGGGTGTTGCTTCAGTGAAGTTTTCGGCAGGTACTTCAGCCGCCACAAATTGTGGGTGTTGAAGCGGGGGCTCACACTGAGGTAAGTAAATGATTGTCTCTGGGTTCTGACTCTGAGATTGCAGTGGATCTTCCTGGTTATCCGGCAACTGTAGGTTTTGCCCTTGCTCCGGGATACGCACCATACTCCCGTCTCTTGTTTGATTGCAGTCAGTATTGACATCCATGAGTGGAATCTCACTGTAGCTCACTGGGACTTCTGGCTCCTTTTCGGCTTTGCATGGTAACTGGAGCAGCGACTTCGAGTCCAATATCTTACGGTCTGGATTATGCCAGCGTAAATAAGGATAGTGCTGCAGTCTTGAAGTGTTTGTTATTATCACACTTTGTCGCTGGCTTTGAAGGATCTTCCGGTTCCTTTCCTCCAGCGCCTCTTTCTCTTCGACTTCCTTCTTCACCCAATCATACAAAATATGGCTAATCTCTTCATCGTTGGGCAGTTGGTCTCTAACTCCTTCTTCCACTTCGTTTTCTTCTACTTCCTTTTTCACCAAATCTAACAATATATTACTGATTTCTTCTTCATCGGGCAGTTGGTTTTTAAGTCCTTCTTCCACCTGAAAGTTGGGCATATTCTGGGGCGAATCGTTTTCAACTTGAAGTTCCTCGTGTACTTCATCAGTGGTTTCCTCTTCACGTTTGATAGCCACATTCTCCTCGCTCAATTGTGATCCATCCAAAGCCTGTTCGGAGTTCGGCTGTTCAATAGCTTGAGCCTTCTTCATCTGCTCTGCTACGATTCGAGGACGTCCTGAGCCGACAGGAAACTTGAGCATTCGTAAGTGATACTCCCGATTCTTGGCGTATCTGCTTAGGGTTCGTGTTCGCTGATGAAGTTCACTGCGGGCCAGTTCCTTGGGTATGAATAGCAGTTCATTGGAGTAGATACTGGCTCTGCGCTTCTTGGTTTCTGCTCTAGAAATGTATATATGTATATCCAAAATTATTAACCTAATAATTCTTTTGAGAAGATTGTGAAAACCTACATGGATAGCGAATGCCGCTCTTCCAGAACGAGGGGTCTGTTTATATCTTCTCCCGTAGCTTCATTCTTCTCAGGATTCTTGGGTTCAGCACAATGTTGGTTATCCTTTTTGTCTTTACTTTCCTCTCCCGCCTTCAGCAACTTCGAATCCACTTCCTTTTTTTCACTGTCACCTTGAGTAAGCTCCTTATTAGTGTTCTCGTGTCCTTGTTCTGAATTCAAAGCTCTTTATGCAAAAAATCAAATATGAAAAATACGTTTCATTTATAAATTTTACGTTGCAGGCGTACCCTTCGATTGGCGGCTGGTGTTCACTCATCCGTCGAGCCTCAGAATCGGTGAGAACCTCGGATTCTGATTCGGACACGACCATGTCGTGCCAAGAACTGCCGGTGGGCAGCCTTTGCTTCCCTTATTATACGTGAAATTTGTATACAAAAGCCTAGTTACTGGCTGGCTGTGGTATCGAGTGGCATGTCGCTTAGTCTTACGGTTTACAGGTTATCGGGTGTAATTACGGCTGACTGTAAATATAAAGTTAATAAGAAAATGAAATGTTTATTAAAAAAGTTCGCACTAAGTCCCTGTAGACCGTAAATAAATAGAATCTAATGAGATTGGTGTGCCGTTCTGTATATAATAGAAACTCCTCAGGGTCTGGCCTATAGAGATTTTTTATCAATAATGTTTCAATGCTGCCTAATAAGTAGCTTAGTTCAATTCTTTTAGTTTTCTCAGTAGGGCATTAAATAAAATAAACTATTAATTAAATTCAAAAAGAGGTAATTTTTATGGAACTTTGTGATTACGTCAAAGGACTACACTATATTTATTTAAATATCTTAGAGACTACCTACGGTACTCCACTAGAGTTCAAAGTCATTAAAAAATGTGTCTAAAAAAATTCAAGGAAATTGTTTAGGTAACGATTTTGCTGGTGCAGCTGTGTGAGTGCAATATTTTTGGGATGAAGAAGAGTCTAAAGACTCCACCCGACTGACCTACCTGACCAAACATTATAATTTTTGGTATCTCATATATATTAAGTAAGTAATTATGAACATATTCCGATTAATAACAAAAGTGATTTTTTTTTTAAACTTATCTGTTTTATACAGTCGGCTTAATCCTGTTTGTTTTGTCTTTGAAATTAATGCGCAAAGCTTTAGGTATCTTTATCAAATTTTGTTTACAGGATTTAAGTTACTAATGACAAAAACTTCTAAAATGATAGCTTTCATAAAAATAAGAGCTTGCTTACTCGTCTTCTGGATAAGGCTGACCCTCAGCAGACAAGTCAAATTTCCAGATATCAAAACCCAGCATAATTTGAATATCATTTGTAAACACGAATCGAACTAATAACAAACAAATCTCCGTTAGTCAAAGTCCCTTTCCCAGGTTTCCCCCACGGTTTCGATTTCAGTTAAGGAGGTCCGCCGGCGTCGCGACGTAATCCAATACCGATGAAGAGCCGACCGAGCGTCGAGTTGCACATCCGAAAAGTGAATGAATGCAAATGAAATTTGCTAATAATACGAGAATTACATGGCCCGCGGGGCGATAACAACGGCGGCGGCCCCACAAGCTCCTGTCCGGCAATTATGGGGCATTGAAGGGGCTGGCAGAGCGCTGGCCGCCGCTTCTCCCAATAGATATCGCCGGGCAGATATAACCAAACCACCTAACCTAAACCAGAATCTAAACTCACCCTCCCACATAAGCTAGGCTAACCTGGGTGAACGCACTAAGGACACGTCAGCAGCGCTGATGTGACGTGGCCACGTACAATTCCTTCACTTATAATTGGAATTGTAACTTTATTTTTATGCCCCGGGCAGCCTGAATTGCTCCTGCATATCGTAAGGATATATTAATGGACAGGGCGGTTGAATGCGACTGACTTGGCTTTTAATTACTGATTTCATAGGCATTTGGCTTTGAGCATGATTATTAAACACTGCTGGTCATAGTATATGATTTTTCTATATATAGATAGTGTAGCTTATTGTTTCTTTTATTAAGATATCAAATAAAAGTTAAAATTGTATATTTTATATTTATATTTTGAGTTGTTCCTTAGACCGCAATATTAAAAGCCCCTTGAGAATTGGCTTTTAGCTTTAAAATAAATAGGTATTTGTTATATATATAATTTTATTTATTTATATTTTTTATATATTATACCCAGGAAAAGTTTAAATTTTATATTTTATATTTATATTTTGATTTGTTTTTTTACTTATATGGTTAAAAAATGTCTTTAAATATTGACGTAGGTGAGTTCGTAATTCTTTTCAATAGGCACTAATGTGGTAGTTTTAAACGTTTTAAAGGCTTTTTAAATGCTATTTTTAATTTTAAAAAATATTAACAAAAGACACAAATATGATTTCAAATTATATGCTCTGCGCGCCTTTAGCTCTTCTGAACCGATTCACTAAAAAACTGGTTCGTTTCACCGATGAAACCACCACCTCGGTGGTTCAACACTTATCGAAGTTTTTCCATCCGCAGAAAAACGTACAAAACAGCTGCCCGAATAACCAGAAATTTGTTTTCATTTTGTACATTAAATTCCCTTTGAAAATGGATAAACTAACGACAATTAGTGCAACGCTATTCATGGCTGCCGATGTGTTTGCTATCGTGAGCCTGGCTCTGCCGGATTGGATAATCACAGAGTCCGGAACTGGTAAGAACACGGAAGTGTCTCAAAGTCTGACCGTTGGCATTTACCGAAATCTTTAACTCTTCTGCAGGTGACATCCGGCTGGGCCTTATGTGGACCTGCATGACTCTGTACAACCGGCCCCAGGTGTGCTACACCCCCGACCTGCAGCCCGAGTGGCTAGTCGCCCTGATTTGCATATTCATAGGCTGCATCTGTGTGACCACCACTGTCATTCTTCTGGCCTCTTCCTCCTGCAACCGGAACGTGATCCCCTACGCCCGCTGGGTGGGATTCACGGCCATGGTGCTGTTCTGCATGGCGGCGGTTGTCTTCCCGCTGGGCTTCCACATCGAGGAGATTGGCGGGCAGGCCTACCAGCTGCCCAATACCTTCAAGATCGGCATCTCCTACATTATGTTCGTGCTGGCTTTGTGGATTACCGTGGTGTCGGAGCTGTTTGCAGGAAAGGTCTGTCTGCCGCACTTCTAGAGGCGCGAGGACGGCTTGTCTGGCTTCCTGATATCGTTTGCAGTTTGCTCTGTGATTTGTTATACCTTCTGTTTCTCCCTGATTTCCCTAGCCCTGGATTCTCTAGAGTCCAAGCCCAACTCGAAACCCCCCTAGCAATTAAGAAATTTTAGTTGTAAAGCTCCAATAGTAACGACTCATGTCTGAAGACTTGTGTCAACTTTTAGAGATTTTCACTCACTCAGAACTCGTTCTGACCAAAAGATAGTACAATTTTATTTACAAACATATGTATATCACGAGGTATATGGCAAGAATATCTGTCTTGCATCCAACTCAAAGCGTCCCTAGATTTTAAGATCCCGTACTTTATGTTTCTATAAGTATTCAGTTGTATACAGGGTACACTCACTAAAATATATGTAGGTATTCTTTAGTAAAACCTGTTTAGGCGGACACTTCTTTTAAATGGTTGCAATAATTTAGATTGGTATAAGCTTGAATTTTATTTAAGGTTTTATATTCATTAAAAAATATATAGCTTAAGACATACAAGCTAAAACACACAATTTTGCAGTTGTTTTTAATATTTTAAAACTTGAACTTTTCGCTAAGATAAGAAATTTCCGTAAACACGAGTATCTTTAAACACTGTCGCTGGCAAAGCCGCGACGACAACTGAAAAGGCAAGACCGAGTAGTGTAGGAAACTCGGCGGAGACTCGGGGGTCTGCGCCTGCGTTGTGTTTATGTATACATGGCCATGGCTATCCGAGATCCGAGAATGCTGACCAAGCTCCTGGGCGAAGAAATTCTAACAAGGGCTGCGATGTACATAATGTGAAGTGAAGCGGCTGGAGAACATTGCTGACCTCATCAAACATTAAAGATCGCGCGGGCCGGGAACGTTATCGGTTCTGCATTGCTTACAGAATTCTGTTTGTAAACTGAGAAGCACACAAGCACTTTACTTCTCTTTTTCACAAGACGACCATATAATAAATGTCCTCAAAATATTTAAAGTACTGCAACATGATACGGTCGAAACTCAAGGGGAAGAATTTTTATTTATACATAAATATCACGCATTATTTTCAATTGTGAAACCAGAAACATTTATAAT
>JAEIIL010005969.1:0-22111 GCA_018905715.1 Drosophila lini | reverse complement strand
TTATAAAATTATTCTAATTAATTATTTAGAATTTTTAGTACAAATCGATAAATATATAGCGAATGTAATTCAAAAATCCACTCTGCCATATGAAATGATTATAAGTAAAGGGTTTCTAATAATAACAAGAAGTGTGTAAGAAAATTTTGTCAACACATCGTCCTTAATAATACGCATAAATATTCATTCAAATAAACTTTCGACAAACGTCTACCAAACCTGCAAATTTCATTTTATTTCTAAGGCCCACTGTCGATGTGCCAGTTAGCTATTTATCCGGGAAAAATAATCACCATACATGTTTATCGTAGGGAAAATTGAAAATCGATACTCTCTTAAAACTTATCTAAACGTAAAAGTATAAAAAGGTTCTGGTAACTGTGCTGTTAATAATTAATTATTTTTGTAAATTACAAATTTGTGCAGTAATGCGCAACCACAATCAAAGCAACCAGGTTCAAATCAGCGTTAAGTCTGTTCTCATTCATGGCTTGGTTGACGGTAATCAGCTGTAACGGAACAGATTTGACATGGACTCGTGTCCCTGTCAATGGTAGCTTTCATATTTTCACGATAACGAACCAAATTCCCCAAGCCGGACCGCAAAATGTTAACAGAAAGTGTATTAACCGACGCTTACTCGATTATTTCGACAAATTTATACATTTTCCCATCCACATGTCGATGTTTTGAGTAGAAAATATTCGCTCATTGAATGAAAAGTGCGGAATACCACAAGCGAAATCGCATGCTGCGACCAACCGTTACCAATCAGATCAGGACGAAATGAAACGGTGCAAGGATTTTAATCACGGGATGGAATGCAATGAGGAGGAACGAGGAACGAGGTGGGAGGAGGTGGCAAGGTGGATGTTGAACAATTCAATTTACCACAAACTCGTTATTTTGGGGAATCCGGTGGAAGCCTCGTGATTCGTTTCCCGTAACTCCAAGCCCGGATCCGCAGCCGTGTCCGCAGCTCCGGCACCTGAACACCGGACAGCTCACAACCAATAATTGTTGCCGACGGCCGTTTCCCACTGCCTCCGTCCCTGACTCTGCATTGGGTGCGGGGTGCAAAATGTATTTAAAATCTGTCCCATCAACGAAATGGTGGGACATTTTCTGGTTTTCGGTGGGTTCCACCGCTCTGTGGAACTCGGTGCCACCCTGTCCTGACCCCTTTGATATTTATGCAAATGTTTGGCTGCAGTGCTGACTGTCTCTCTTATCCGAAAGGGCCAGGCGACAGAAGTGCTGTAGAGTTGGGTCTAGGGGCGGATAGATGAAAGGTGAAGGAAGGAGGGGCCTATGATGTCGTATTAATTGTTGCATTACAAAGAATTTTGCAAATGGTTGAAATTACTCTTTAATTTACTGCGGGATTAAAGCACAAAACTCCCCTTTAAACCGCCAAAACAATCGGGAGTTAATGACGACTTCATCGTCCGGCAACCGACCACACGGCGTATGCGTTATGTGGCCAAATAGAGAGAAGGCGAGGCCCGGAGCTAGGCTCCCCTAAGTACACATTTGGAACATGACAAACACGAGAAGGAGATGCAAGTTGTGGCCAATGTCTTGATGCATAATTCGTGGAGGATCCGGCCAGGATGACTGCCTGCAGTTGATGTCCTTGCAACAGCTGCAAAAGCAGACGAAATTTAAACAATTTTAAAATTTACAACAGACACGCCACACTTGGCCTTGCCCCTTCCCCAGCCCAGCCCCCTGTGGCCCCAAAATATGCATAAATCTTGTGTTGAAAATTTATATTTACATTTTGCTCGTGCTATTTAACAACATTTGGTCAGCTAGAACGGGCCAGAGCAGAGCAGGCACATTATAAGGCTTCCTCTGCTCTGCCCTGCCGTTCCCCGAGTTTCTGCGGCTTCCAAAAGTTTTGCATTTTAGCACTTTGCACTTGTTCATTGAGTTTGGGGGGATGTTGGTGCAACTTCTACTGCTGCTGTTGCTGCTGCTGCTGCTGCATCTCCTGCTGCTGCAAGTTGTTTGTTTTATTACAAGTGCCAAATAATTTAACTGCTAAAATATTAAATTTCTGTTTGAATTGTCGCCTATGTGCATGTGCGGGGAGTCATGCAAGTTCTTCGTCTGATGCCATGGGCAGTGGCTATAAATTTGCTAGTGACCAACCGCCTTGGGAGCCCTGTGTCAGTTCAATGGGCCATTTGGGGAATCTGTTTGTTGGTACACACATCCATAAATACGCACATGTTTGGTTTAATTAAAAGGGGCTTTACGTCGGATGGCCGGGCCAAACATGCGAACACAAATAAATAGACAAAAACACATAATTTGATGCGGGAACAGTAGCATAAATAAATGCACGACACTACCAGACAGTGTCTTCAATGGTCTCTAATTAACATAGATCCCACATTCACTGCCCCTGCCCTTTGGCAAATCTACGACCAGAGGTGGACGGCAAGACATTCTTGGAAGAGCTAAAACGAGGCGGCCGCAGAAGGAAAGCTGGGCAATGAACCATTCATTCATTGAGTTTAAGTCAAAGTGAAACTTGTGGTAAGGAGAGTCCGTTCAAAACAATGGTCAAAATTTACCAAATACATATTATATTTCATATTTATGTAGTTAAATAATATATGTATATTATTCATGTTGAAGGGCCACCGATTTACTAAACCTCAAGTTCAGCTGAAACCCATATATTAATATATTTCAAATAGCTAAATATTATTCATATTTTTAAACATAGGTTACAACTTTCATTATCTTCTGCGGGCAGAAAACCTATAGTTGGTATCTTCCCTAGGACACTTACAATTTTACAAGTGTGCCAGTATATATAGTCTGCAACAACTATGGCTACATCAAGCATCGATTATGGGCAACACCCAACAACAGAGCAGAATAGAAGGGTCGTTGGAAATGAAAGGAGGTGTTTAACCACCCGCCGGCTGTCATGTGGTCTTTTTTAAGTGCTTTACGGGTTATTTTCGGGGATATTGGTGGGCGGCGTTCACGAAGTTTGACAGATACTCGATAATGACGACGACAACGACTACAGCAACTCCATTGTTGAATGTGGATGCATGAGTATCTGCTTACACTGAGTTAAAATTGAATTTGATTACTTCATTGTTTGATAATAAACCATTTCTAAGAGAAATTAGATTAAAGAAAACAATATTAAGACTTTGTAGATCGATACTTTCTAGAAGTGGTTTGGCCTAACATACATGTTTATACGAAATTAAAAAAATATATACACAAATACTTACTCCGTGTGTAAGCTGTAGCCCTTTAAAGCCATTGCAATGCCATAAATGCTGAGACAAAGACCATAATGCACTACTCAACAGTAGATTACGTTGTAGAACCTAGAGACAGTTCATAAACCAATTTTATCATGAAGATTTCACTCCTCATTGAAAGCCCATGCCCCAGCACCGACCATCTTTCTGTCCATCTTTATTTTGGCCACCAGACCTGCTACGTCCTCTTTTGAGCAAATGGACAGGAAACTCCCTTCTTACCATCTTCCACTTCGTCTCTCCTGGCAGAGGGCCATGCTGAAACTGCAACCCAACCGGGCAAGTAAATATTTCCAGTTTTCGGCCACAAATGCAATTGGGCTTGATGATATTTGTTGCTTCCGTTTTGGTTTGCAGCTGAGGAAATTAAGCTTGTGCTGATATTTTGTACTTGTTGTTTTCTTCGGGTTTTTCCGGCACAATACACTGTTGAGAAGTTAGTGTCAGTTTGGGTTGATACATGAAATAAATTGGATGTAAATAAAAGATTAGAATACATATTTAAATGTATTTAGTAATCATTTTATAACAAAGAAATTTTATGTAACTTATACTTTTATCGATAAAGAATTTAGAAAAATGTAATTAGGTTTTCAGATAGGGTTCAATTGACTTATAGGTGCTCTTCAGAAAATGATTACCTTCGAGGGACATTTTCCAAAGCAATTTAAATTTAAATTCAATTTATTTTTGCAAGTCTTCAACTCAACTCACCTTGCACACACACTCTGTTTTGTCAATCACTTTCTGCTGGGCCATAAGTCCAGTACTAACCAGTCTTTTGCCACCTGTATAGACGTAGGTGCGTTGGCTTTCGGGAGGGAGTAAACCGCATAAGATTCCCCATTTATTTTATGGCCGAGCTGCATGCAATGAAAATTCTCAACAATTTGGGAACTCCGTTAGAGACCTACGGCAAATGTTGCCCACATTCCCCGTAGAGCCCAAAGCTGGATGGTGTTTCAATATCCCAACATTAGAGCATTCTCCGCTGTCTTATCAATGCCAGCCTCGGGCACAGAGCTCCGAACATACTTTCGTTTAAAATTCCTGCCAGTATTCAAGGGGCTCTTCCTTCCCCACCATGTGCACTCCTCGGTACAGTATGGTGCAAGTGTGAGTGTGTGTATGTCCGATATCAGGCGAGTGCACTATGGTCCAGATGACTCCTTTTCATGACTAAAAATTTAAAAATGTTAACATTTTAAAGATATATCAGCTAGAAACTTAATCAATCGTAAATTTGTAGTAGGAAGCACATCATTTTCTACAGCCTTTATAAAGTCACACTTTAATATTATTAATAATAATTTCAGAATTTTTAAATCATAAAAAAGTAGTTGGAATTTATTAAAATAATTTTATCATTACCCATATCTCAAATTTTTCTGGAATTCTAAAAGGATGCGCTTGTATTTGCATAGACAGTAGACTTTATCGAAACAGAAATCACTTTACCTTGTTAAAAATTGCGTTTTGTCAAAGAAAAGTGGTGCACTGAACCATAGTGAAATGGCTGTCCCAGTGGAACTTTGTGCTCTGTGTGACAACTCGACATATTTCTCTTGGTTTTCGGGGCCCCACTTCTCCTGCACAAGGCTGCTCTTGTTGATATTGCACTTTGCCTTGCATGCAAAATGCTGTCTACAAGTAGGCGAAGCAGCTGCCAAGCAAAGGAGCAGGTCAAAAGCCAAACAGTTGCACTACCGAATGAACTTTTCTAATTCCACGAACGTAGCCTGGCCAGAGACAGAGTCAGAGTCAGATCCCCTTACCTAACCCCTTTTAGCAGGCTTCACGGCATCCACAGGACCAATCGGAGAGACCGAGTAACACAGTCCTGTGGCTCGTTTTTATTTGCCTGGCAGGAGGCTGGAAATTATTCTGTCGTTAATTAGTGTCCGATACTGAAGCTTCCCATACATTTGGCTTATTTCTACCCCATTTGCACGCAGACGATGGAGACGGAGCTGCCCGCCCCTCTCTCGCTCAGGAACTTTTCTTTTTCATGGGGCTCAAAGTCATTCCATAGGCCATCATCATTGTCGTCATCATCATCGTCCTTGTCATCGGTCGACTTCAGTTTGCACTTGACCACAAATTGCTTGGCTACCGTTTGCTTTTGCCTTCTAACTAAGCTTTTGTCGTTCAACTTCAACGTTCATTCGCACAGATACAAATTTTGTTTATCTTGTGCTGGCACTTGAGTTGAGCTGAGTGCAAAGTTACGGACGGATGTTCGCAGGGCGGGCTTGGGGATGCGGTTGCGGATGCGGATATCGAGCGGGGCCCTAACAGCTGCGGCAATTAGACTTCTACCTGCCTGAACTCCCACCCTGTCCGACCGCCTTTCGTAAACTCTGCATTGAATAACTTGATTCGAGTTGATTGAGACAGTTTGTGGCTTTGCCAACGTGAGGCAGTCAAGATTTTTTCCGATAAGAAAAGCAAGGCAGTTTGTTCTTAAAATTAATTGAGGGACATTTATTTGATTTAAGTTTGGTGAGTTTATCGAAGGCTTTTATATATCCAACAGCCTTTTTAAATATTCAGAAACTGTGCATTAAAATGGCAGTCAAAAATAAATAGATATAAAATTAATATTTGGACAATTCAATTCAAGTATAATCAGATGATTAGTGTGAACCAAAGTAAAGTAAGTACTTGCGGTTATAACAATAACACTTGGCATCCGCTATTAAAATTGAAACAAATATATCTTTTTCTCTAGTCCTAATGCAAACATCATTAAAAATTGCCATATCTCGGAGCAGATGAAAATAGTTTACGTAAAAATGTCACACTAACATTGCTAGATCGACCCGTCTGTTGATACTGATGCAAACATTTTAACTTTATAAAGTTCCATATGTCTCCTTTACTGAGTTGTACAGTAACTTAAAGATGGCCTTAGGAACTTATGCTTACTTTTTTTTCATAGGTTTATTATTGTTGTTAATTTAAAAACGACGAGGGCTCTTAGGAAAATATGAAGAATACCTCAGATAGTTGTGCCTTCTACTACAGGTGTTTTACAGGTGTACTTTTTTGTTAATTTTTTAACCGATAATATTATTTTTAAATTCCAGAAGAAAATGCTGTTAAGATGATAACTTTAAGTTGATGTGCAAAACTTTCTCTTAAATAATTACACGTTTTTCCCGGTCGCGAATATACCCGACAGAAATTTTCTTAATTCTTTTTCATTTATTTCATAATCTCACGAAAGTATTAGTATAATTCATGCAAGCATATACACAACATATGTCTTATAATTTCGATCAATGTATTTGCTATTTATGGGTTTTTCTTCGACGTAAGCCGCAAAAAAGCGGAAATGAGAAACGAGAGCGTGTTTCATTCATTCAAACGAAAACAGAGGAAAGGGAATAGCGCCGGCCAGAAAAACTAATTTGTATTCGGAAGGCAACGGATGTCGCCAACGGTCGGCGTTCGGCCAACGGACATACACTTTTTCCGTCTGACACTTTGTTTTGCTTTTGCCAGGGACGCGCTCAAAATGCGTAATCTGTTTCTTGGCGACGTGGGTTCCGTGAGTGTGGCTTTATGCGAAAGTGTCAAGGCGCAGGTGTTGCCGGCGACAGTTTTTCTGCAAAAGTGTGACAGCGACGGAAGGCTGTCGCCATGGACAGAAGACATTAGTTATCCGTAGGGTGGCAAGATTGTAGGTCATGGAAGTGGCCCTAAGCGATGCTTTTGCAGTCAAAGCAGTCAAGGCGTTGCCATTCGAGTCCTATAACTCAATTATAATTTAAATTTACAAGGCCTTTCAAAGAAGAATGTAAAATATGTATAATAATTTCATATCATCACACACATCGCAAATTAGGGTTAAATCTTATGAATATTTCGAGATAAAGCGCAGCATTAAATAAACATTATTATATAATTTTAAAGTGTGTAAAATTCACGCTTTTTACGTTCTTAAAGCCAAAATCACAACCGCCGCCCTGATTTCATTCACAGCCAGAAAACAATTGCGCAAATTAAAACATTTTTAATTAAAGCAAATATAAAAAAGTAGCAATTGTCGCGTAAACAAATTAAGACTAAACTGGCGGCGAAATGCGAATGCGGCCATATCGCTCAAGAGGACAGGGGCTGAATAAACAAAGGAAGAAATGATTAAATAAATAAACAAAACAGCAGCGGGAACGGTAACAACGTGGTAATCAAATCATTTACAAAATAAAAGCAAATTAGGGAAAATTGTATGAGTTTTGCTCTCCCAACAGCCGCACATTAACGGAGGCAGGCAGCATTCTGCGATGATTTCAACTTGTTAATGCAAAAGCAGCGCCAGCAGCAAACACGCATGCGACACGCCCCTTTAATGTACGCCCCCGACTTGGCCCGCAGCGTTTATTGCGCCCAGTTGTATGCTATATAATTTTTGTGAGTTTCGCAAGAGAAGAGAGTGTGTGGGTTTTTTAATTTCGTCAGGGAATCGTTACAATTGAAGGTCGGAAATTATATATACAAAAAATTGTGAGTTCATATTAGGGCTGTGGACTTGTTCTTTTTAAAGGACCACTTCAATAAATAAAAATTTGATTACTTTTTCTATTTTTCATATAAATTTTCCTTAAAATAAGTTTCTTATAAAAATAGTACTGAAAGTCTTTCCATATGTAGTCACATTTAAATAGATTCCTTTGGCAGGGTATTTAAAGTCTCGGTTGCAACTTTGCCTGCGTTTGGTTTGTTCAAATATTTGTTGTACTTCTTATTCAGTTAAATGCCCTTTTTCTGTATATTCCCTTATTTCGCTTTTAAAGCGCCGAAATTGTGTAAGGCGTCTGCTATGGCCTTTTGGGGTGCTGATTCAGTTTGAGGTTCCTGGGGGGAGGGTCGGCCCTCGAATGCTTCATTGTGTGCCCCTGGGTGTGTGCTTGTATTTATGGCGTCTTTCGCCCTCAATTTCATTTGCAATTGAATTTGGGATTATTTTTCATTTTTGCTTGCGCATCTCACACATACACGCGCCGAGAGTAAAGGCCACAAGTGGCCTGAATGGGTCCCTGCCCGTAATTGGGAGAGGCAACTGGTTGGGGGCGGAAGCAATTGGGATCCTGGGATGGGAGCTGATGGGAAAACCCGGCTACAAAAGCCGCTTGCATGTCTGAACGTCGTTTGTCTCCAAGTCGTGCTGAATTTTTCCAGCTCTCGCTCTTTACCAAGTGTATTTGGAAAACTAGGGAACGTTGCATAAGTTCGAATACTGGCAATAAAATGTAATATGACAAAAAGCTTTTAATTTAAATTTAGTATTGCCAAAACCGAACTATTTTCCATTTTGCAAAAACCAATAAAATAAAGTTGCCTATAAATTCAGGACTAATAATTTATGTTGGACCCAAAAGCTATTTTAAAAATAATCAATTGCAAGGTATTTCAAGCTTCGGTTTCGTGAGCTAGCTTCCTTTTTTTGGAAGGACTGAAACGACGACAAAACCCAAGCTGCCCTGAGCTTGGCTGGCAACGGAAGTTGTAAAAATCATAAGTCGAGCGAGCGAGCAGGCGCGTGTCCTATGTTCAATTGGCGCAACATGAAGGATACAAAATATATAAATAATATAAAATAAAAAGGCAGCAAAGGAAAAATTTTGTTCAAGTGCAGGAGTTGATCTGAACTCCAGTTGCAGCAGAGATAACACAAAAGTGCACTTTAATCTTTGTGCTGAAATCTCGACGCAGTCAAGCCAAAGTAAAATTGAAGTGTCCTCCGTAGGATGAAGGGCTGGAACACGGAATGTGTGACAAAAAAATAAAGCTGGTGCTGAGTGCTCTTCTAATAATACACATATTTCTGTATACCCTTGCAGAGGGTACTATGAACGGAAGCTAGATTGACTAGGCTGTTGATGCTGGTCAAATGTTCATCCTTCTAACTGTTGTTTTTGGATTCCGAATGCGCTCTTAAAGAATATATAAGCACAGAATCAGAAAACAGTTTTTTAGAGCACCAATAGGACTGTGCAAGGACGCTCACTCTAATTCGTTGGCTATGAACAGCGGTTGATTGGCTTGTGAAACGGGATAGATAGAGAGATAGTCCATCTCCCCGCTCTAGACCGCAGTTGCAACCGGTCGGTCACAACGCGACCAAGCTAGCATGAAAACCGAAAATCAGACAACATCTTGGGGTAGGCGTCGCAGCATCAGATAACGATTGAGTACAGCAGCCCCCACATAGTCTTCAGCGAACGAGAGCGACTGCAACAATACAGCTGCCCGGAAAGTGGGAAAAACGAAAAGAAAACTTGGGCAAAGGCAAAGGCGTTGCAGCAAAATGAAATAAAAACGGGTCATTGGAGTAAGATGCGGCGTGCAACAAAATGAAACAGAATGAGCGACATGAAGGCAGCTAGGCACACTTGAGGGGTTGCCTTTGATATGCAAATTGCATGCCACTGTGGATTTTCCAAGGGGCAGAGCATTTACGGAAGCTGTGGTCGCTGCTGCCTCACTGGCTTCTCGAGGGTTTACGTATTTAGTGGCCCTCCCTCTATGTCTATGACAGCGGCTGTTCCTGGGGAAGTGTTCCACCTGCAACCGACAAACCCTCTGCACTGCGGAAAATATATATGTAGATCTATAATTTAACGATCTCTAAAATTTAAATATTCCAATTTTGATTTCAAACTTTGAATAAAGGGCTGTGCACAAGTAATACGAGAATAAAAATGCAAATATCGAATCAGAAGAATTTTAAAAGAAGTAACAGTAAATTATAATAATTTAGTTTGTTTTATTTACATTTATTTAATTTTAAGAAATTAGAAAATTCTTACACTTTTTAAGAGGCACTTTTATTTAGTCTTCTTTTTTTTTTTTTTTTTTTGAAATAGAGTAATGTTTAATGATTAGTAAATAAATAAATCACGTAGGAGCGATGTCTACTCTCACTGTCAAAATTAAAATTTTTAAAATTAAATGTTCAAAAAAAGAAAGGTAGTAAAATTACCGGGAACCCGACTCCTTGTTTAATATTTTTCAACTCGGCAGAGGATCAGCTGATCAACGTTTTGTTGAGTAGAGTTGATTGTTATGTGTACTGCGCTTAACAGCCCAATCGCAGCTTAACAGCCTTCTTTTTTTTTATCAAAATAACAGGTGTCTTTTAAACTAACTGGTAAGAAGTAAATTGTAGGGCTTAAATTAGGAAAAGTTAAATAAAAAGCGGCATTGCCTGTCATTTAGGTTTTAAAAATTAAGTTACAGTGCACAAAATTCGGGGTTTATGGCGAGAGACAGATCGGGGGGCAATGTTGCCATTTTGCACTGACGAAGAACGGCAACAGCGCCAAAATACTTGTAATAAAGACAAACAGTTCGGGAATGGGTAAATAAAATGCCAGCGCGAAGAAAACGAAGAAGAATAAGCAAATGCATAATGGTGATAGCAGCGGCAACAGAACCCACCAACGCCACTCGACCCCCTCTCGCTACTTGACACAATAGCATCAGCCAAATAAAAATTTATAGCTCCACTGAAAGCTGCAACGCTGCTGCCACTGGGAGCTGGCTGGACTGGACACTGCTCCTCGTCCTCGTCCTGGCGCCAGGACGAATATCATCCTCGGTGCGCCAGTGCCAAGAAGAATGCAGGCGAAGTGGGGAACCTTGTTGCCTTGTGTTATGACTTTCCAGCCATTCGGTTCTGGCTGGCTAGCTGGCTGAGTGGGTGCTCACGCCGGGATGGAGCAGGGGGGCCAAAGTGTTTAAGTAGCAGCCAGGCGAATAGCTTGAAAAATGTTTAATGAAAAGCGCAGGGAGTGTATTTGAAATTGTAACAGGATGAATATGCTCCTGTCGAGTTTGTCTGCTTATGCTCGTCTTTTGTTACTTAACATTAAATCGGAAGATTATAGATCTTGCAGCGAAACAAAACCAACTGAAATCATATTAAAAATATTTTAGATAAATTATTGCATATTTTCCTTTTAATAGACCCCATTAAGTATGCTATAGATTCCATTGCTTAATCCAACACGCCATTAAAGACCCTTCAGGTGATAACATGCATCCATTTTTTTCAAACGGCAAAATTTCGTTTCACTGCCCCAAATTCGGGCACTGGCTGCGCGCTGGCCGTAACTCAGAAGATTATTCGGGAAATAAATGTAAATGGCGAGGAGCATTGAAACCCTTGCAGCTTTTAAAAATGTGAACCGCTCCTTCCTGCCCTGTTGCATTGCATTCCATTCCCTTTTTGGTTTATTTAATGTTGACAGTCGCGTTGAGGGGGAATCGCGTGCAAAATGCGTCCTCGGACTGTGGATAAAAGCCAACTGCACTGTAGGAAAGCAGCAGGAGCAGACCGCGAGGCGGTGACTGCGCTTAAACAATAAAACAATAAATTTTCATTACCGGCTCGGGGCTATTAACGGTTTCCGCTGGCCAAGACAATGCTTTCAAAGAACCAGCCTCCGGCGGGCAGGAGCCCGGCAAAGCTGTAAATATAATTGTTGATACACTTTTAAAGTGCAGCGCGGCGAAAAGGAGTATGCAACACCTTTCCGCTGCGATTTTTCAACGCTTTACTTTTTTTCAGCTACACTACACCATTTATATTTTAAACATTTGACTTTGGCATTTGCATTAACATTCTGGCATTTCGCATTCGCATCTGTGTGCGGGTCTCGTTTTAATTACATTTTTTGTGGCTTTACTCGGCGAGGTCATAAATTATTTTTCCGCTGAATTCCAAAAGGAACGGGGGACCCCAAACGCCGGACTGCATCAGCAAATTAACATTCTTCTTTCTTCCCTTTTTTACGGGTAGAACACCAACTTGCCTCCCCATTTATTCATTCTCCGCCTTTGTTCTGGCTTTGCAGGTCACGTGGCCGGCTGCGGCATTACGGACGAGGTCTCACAATGGATGGAGAACATACAAAATTCAGCCGTCGAAGAGCTACCGGAGCCCATGTCAAAGGACTACCAGAAGCTCCACCGGAAGCAGCTGCACAAAAAGTCCGCCCCCCAGCAAGAGCCGCATCCGCATCCGCCGAAGAAGTACATCAGCGGCGATGACGACTTCAAGTACCCCCATCAGAAGTACTCGAAGGAGGCGAACTTCGCCGAGGGTGCCTTCTACGATCCATCCACCGGAAGTCGCCTGGGCTCATCCGCCAACCTAGCCGACTGGCATCAGCTTGTCCACGAGCGAGTGCGTCGGGCCACTGACGGTGCAGGTGGGAGCGGTGGCTCATCGGGTGGACCAGGACGTGGCCGCGAGGATAACAAGAACACCTGCTCGCTCTACATTCAAACGGATCCATTAATCTGGCGCCATATACGCGAAGGAATAGCCGATGTAAGTTGCGAAAGTGAAACGCCATATTCGGGATTAGGATTTTTTTTATTTAAATATATAAAATCATTTGCACTTTCGGTGTGTCTTTGAATGATACATAAAAACGGTTGCAAAGATTCCATCACGAACTACAACCGAACCTTAAAGAACGCTTAAGTTACTCATGCTTTTTTAAGTAACAATAATAAGTATATTTTTGGATTCCATTGAATGTAAAACTTGAATATTATAAAAGTGACTTTTCCTGTTTGATATGCCAAAGATAAGCAAATCTCTAACGATGTAAAAATCCTACGCAGGGCGCACTTTCAGCACGCACGCCCACAAAAGTTTAACTCAGTATTCATGAATTTTGTATATTTTTTTTTTACGAGTCAACAGAATTTGCTAGAAAGTAAAGTACTCATAAAACAAAGGCGAATCTAAAGTTTCCAGATTAACACGGGCTCAGGGCTACCTTGGTTATTATTTTTTTGTGTGTACGTTCTTTTTTAGAAGATATGAATACACAAAGAAATCATTAGTTACCTACACATGACATGGTTCCATGTTCAAGACAATATTTCAAAATTTACATTTTTGTTAATAACTGAAGTAATTAGTGTCAAAAAATGGTAGAAAATAGTTCATTTTAATGTGTTAATAACGATACATATTAGTTTTTAATATTTTTGTTTCATTTTAACTCTTAAATACAGTAAATTTCGGCACAGTTTTATATTATATTAAAACGAATCCTTATTTAAATATCTGGTACGTCTATTACAATCATAAACCTGTGCACCAAGTAGTTGAAAGATTTTTGTACGCTCATAAAAATCCTTAGTGGCATTCCATGAAACTGCCTACTTTTCAGGGCATCTGCAAAAAATAGCTAACATATCCTAGCAATCATCCAATCAGCTGACCTCCTTCGGCTCGTACAGCGTATGCAATCAACCGTTATGACCCGCAACAATCTCACTCTGCATAGATACACCAGCGGTCAAGAAAATATCTCTAAAATGATGCATTACCTTGCAATGTATTGGTTTATCACGAATCATTAGAAACTATTTTACTTAATCATTTAGAGTATTTGAATGACGGGGCGAAATATTTACCCTGCACTTTTATTGTGACCGCGATTGTAACGTATCCATTTGAGGTAAATTCTCTCGCCGCACTTTTATGTTTACGCTCATTTTTTCGAATTGTGCCCGAGATGATGTCGACGTCAACATCCTCGTCACCAGAGTGCCAGCCTTATTTCCGCTTCCGCCTCGCCTCGTCCTTGTCTTATCCCTTGCCTTCTCGTTCGCTCTCGTGTGTTTATTTGCAATGAGTTTTGCATAATTCGCGCATTTGTTTCGCTCACTCTTTCCCTCAGTTCTCCCCATATTTCGCGTTTTTTCCACCATTCGTATTCTTTTTCATTCACGTTTTAGCCTTTGTCTTTCGTGCCCCCCGGCATTTTGATTTTTGAGCCAGAATCGACGGGAGGTGGGATACTGAATCCGGCTGTTTGGGGAATTTCCCCCAAAACCGTACAGGCTCCGGCTGAAATATTCGACGGGCTTAGCTGAATTTGCATTTTTATACAAATATATTTGAAGAGTGTTTGTTGTGGGAGTTTTGCCTGGATTGGATTGGATGAGCTCTAGATGAAGGGGCGTCCCAGGCTGGCAGCTGGGAGTGGGCCAAGGTAGTTTGTTGTCTGGCGTGCCGAGGGAAAGGATTTTGAGCCCGTTTCCACAGATGTCAAGCGCATATCCGCTACCCAACGCATTGCGGTTTTCTGATTTTTATTACGGTGCGGCTGCTCGAGAGTCGATAGCGTTAATTAAATATGTCTACCTTGTCACGTTATAACCACAATCATGATTATATACATGTTTTTTTTTCTTTTGTTTAGGTTTACATTCAGGGCTTTCTCAGGTACAACATTTAATGCAAGAATTTTTTTAGTTTTGTAAAAATCGTAACGGAAAAACAATCAAAATGATATTTATAAATAAAAATGATTTGTTAATATAAACGTAAACATAAAAATTGACATTTCTCAAACTTCAAAATCAATGATTGGTACTTGTGTAAATTACAAAATGCAGGATACAGATTTAGGTTTTTTAATTTGTTCCCTATTGTATTTTTATATTAGAAAAATATTTACATATTCTGGGTATTCCTGAAGACTGATTTACTAAAGGTAAGGGAATACCCAAGAAAATATTATTAGAAATATAATGGGAGAAGATGAAATATTTATTTTTCATAAGCTTTTAAATCTAATTCTTTACAATTTCTTTAACATTTAACGACATACGAAAATTTAAGAAAAGTAGTATGGTATTAATTGGTACCAAAAACTCACAAAGATCTATCTAGCGACAAGGGGCAAACTTGGATTGTCATTTAATGAACACTCTTATTACTGCATTTTTAAATAAAATCATTGTCTCGTGATAGTATCGTTAGTAGGACCCAAAATATCGATCGAAAAACTAGACAACGTACGAAATTTAAGTTAATCTGTGTGTGCTTAGTGTAATTATCCACTGGTTGTCTAGGCTGGAAAAGGCTCTCTCTTTCTCTTACAATATTTATAGTGTTCGTTAGCAACGACTTGAGTCTGAAGAACTTTGCAAATTCAAAATATTTATAAATGTGTACATATCTTACCAACTCTAATGAAATATTTTACGTTCTGAATATTTCAACTTTAAGTCTAAGTACGTTAATTTATTGTCAATACCAACCCACCAGTGTAAACCTTTTTTGTCAACAGCATGATCGTGGGCGCAAGTACGAGGTGGATGTGAAAACGCGCGAGGAAATTACATCGCTGATTGCACATCACGTGACGGCCGTTAATTACATTTACCGCAACACAAAGTTCGACGGACGCACGGAGCATCGCAACATTCGCTTTGAGGTGAGTACACACACAGACACACACCTGCAACCAGGCTCCGTCAGGCGCCGGGCAGTCAATGAGGATGAGTTAAGGACAAAGCGGCGGGGAGCCCCCTTCAAACTCCAAACCGACCGCAACCGCCCGCTGGTAGCTGGTTAAATGTTGCATCGCCACGATGTGCGGACAGGTCTTAAGCGGAGTATGTGTATTAAAGCGTGCATTGCACCTGGCGCGCTATGACCGAACTTTTCTAGCTCGTAATTCCATAATTCGATTACCCACCAGCAATCGCAAAAATTCGAAAATATTTATGCGAAATGCGGTTTATTTTGGACAGCTTTTCATGAATTGTGTCTGTTCTGGACAAGGGTAATTTCCCCGAATTTTCCAACACCTTTATTATACTAAGAACTTCAAATTGATTAAATTAAAACAATAACATTTCAGAGTTTAATTTATGACAGCAATTGAATTAAACAATTAATTGATTTTTGTAGGTGCAACGAATCAAGATTGATGACGACTCGGCCTGCCGCAATTCCTATAACGGACCACACAACGCATTCTGCAATGAGCACATGGACGTCTCCAACTTTTTGAATCTCCATTCACTGGAGGATCACTCTGACTTCTGCCTGGCCTATGTGTTCACCTACAGGTTGGTTATTGGCCAACGTGGACTTACTAAAAATAATATTAATACTTTTACAGAGACTTCACTGGCGGAACTTTGGGCCTGGCATGGGTGGCAAGCGCTTCGGGAGCCTCTGGAGGTATTTGCGAGAAGTACAAGACGTACACGGAAACGGTGGGCGGACAGTACCAGAGCACGAAGCGATCTCTCAACACGGGCATCATCACGTTTGTGAACTACAATAGTCGGGTTCCCCCTAAGGTGTCCCAACTGACGCTGGCCCACGAGATAGGGCATAACTTTGGATCACCGGTAAGTTGCTTCGATAAATGGGTTTTATTTATTTTTTTGCCACTACAGACTAGGTTTTGAGTCTTACTAAATTATTTAATGCAATGAAACGGCCTACACAACCTTAAAAGCTTTTTCAAGTGGAATAAATTTAATGAACAACAATTTGAAGCTCTTTTTGAAACAATTGCCCCTCAAGAGGTTTGATCCTATAGCAGATGTACCAAAGAGCTAATACATTGAAATTGCCACAAGTAATTTGTTTGCCAGAGACCTTATTTGCGCTTCTTTCGCTAGCGCAATGCTAAGCGAAACCAAAAATACATAGAATCAGCAAGTGCGTATGAGTACGTACAGATCTAGAATGCCGTAGTCTACCGTCTGTGACTGTCGGCCTCTCTCCCTCTGTCATTTCAACAAAATTTTATTAGTGCAAACAAATTTTATGACGTTACTCATCTTATTAATATAACCCTTTAGTATCACTTTCCACTTTTTTTAAAATTTAAATTTTAAATACTAATTACTTACTGACCACTTTAGATACATATTAATTTCTGTTAAATTTCGGCCCACTTTTAGCACGACTACCCGCAGGAGTGTCGTCCAGGAGGTCTAAACGGAAACTATATAATGTTCGCCAGCGCCACCTCTGGCGATCGTCCAAACAACTCCAAGTTCTCGCCCTGCTCGATTCGCAACATTTCCAACGTTCTGGACGTGCTGGTGGGAAACTCTAAGCGGGACTGCTTCAAGGCCTCCGAGGGCGCCTTCTGCGGCAACAAGATCGTGGAGTCCGGCGAGGAGTGCGACTGTGGCTTCAACGAGGACGAGTGCAAGGACAAGTGCTGCTACCCCCGCCTGATCAGCGAGTACGACCAGTCCCTGAACTCCAGCGCCAAGGGATGCACGCGACGGGCCAAGACGCAGTGCTCGCCCTCGCAAGGTCCTTGCTGCCTGGCCAACTCCTGCACTTTCGTGCCCACTAGCTACCACCAGAAGTGCAAGGAGGAGACGGAGTGCAGCTGGTCGAGCACTTGCAACGGAACCACCGCCGAATGTCCGGAGCCCCGTCACCGGGATGATAAGACTATGTGCAACAACGGCACAGCCCTGTGCATCCGCGGCGAATGTAGTGGATCTCCCTGCCTGCTCTGGAACATGACCAAGTGCTTCCTCTCGTCAGCGACGCTGCCGCACGTGGACAAGCGCAAGCTGTGCGACTTGGCCTGCCAGGACGGTAATGATATATCCACCTGCCGCAGCACCAGCGAGTTTGCCGCCAAATACAACATCCAAAAGGGCGGAATTAGCCTGCAACCGGGCTCGCCCTGCGACAACTTCCAGGGGTACTGCGACGTGTTCCTCAAGTGCCGCGCCGTGGATGCCGATGGTCCGCTGGTGCGGCTCAAGAATCTTCTGCTAAACCGGGAGACTCTGCTCACGGTGGCCGAGTGGATAACCGGCAACTGGTACCTCGTGGTGCTGATGGGCGTAGCCTTCATCGTCGTAATGGGGGCCTTCATTAAGTGCTGTGCCGTGCACACGCCCAGTTCCAATCCCAAGAAGAGGCGAGCTCGACGCATCAGCGAAACTCTGAGAGCCCCCATGAACACGCTGCGGAGAATGGTAAGGCCTGGCCCAAAAGATCTTTGATTTGAGAATTAAGTGTCTTTCTTGTCCGGGCGTTTTACAAATAATTACAAACATTTTTCCAGCAACGCCACCCGCATCAGAGAGGAGCCGGACCCCGCAGCATTCCTCCGCCGGCCCATGAGGCACAACACTACCCCCGCGGCGGAGATGGTCGCAGTGGCGCCGGCGGAGGAGGAGCTGGTCGCCATGGCGGCTCCCGGTCGCAGCACCACCAGTCACATCCCCACGAATGGGATCGCCATCAGGGTGGCCACTCAATCGTCCCATTGCCCACAGGCGGCAGCCACTCGAGCCGAAACGCAGCGGCGAATCAGGCACGGCGCAGCGATGGACGCGGCACACGGTCCACGAGCAGCGGGCGGCCGCAGCCCGGAGCAGCTGCAGCAGCCGGAGGCTCATCCAGCGGAGCGTCGCGATCACATGGCGGGTATGGAGCCGAACAGGCATTGCCGGGTACCATTGGTGGTGGTGTGCAGGCGGCCATAAGCGGCGGTGGTGTTGTGGCAAGGGCCCAGCTGCCGTTGCCATTGCCGCCGCCCAATGCACAGCAACTGCAATTGCAGCAACCACAACAACAACAACAACAGCCACAGCCGTTGCAACTACAGCAGCCGGCACTTTCGCCGCAGCAGCAGCAACAGCAGCAGGCGTTCTACACGCCGAAAGGTGTGTGTTCCCCCTTCCCTCGAGAGATGGAGCCCTGAGTTGGTAGTTTGCCCCCAGACACACTGCTCCTCCGTTTTCTCACCTATGTTTACCAGTTCTCAAGTTTTCCACGAATTTAATTTGTCGTTTTTCTTTTCGTTTGCGAAATGCGCCAAAAATTCAGAACTTCCACCACGCAATAAGTCCCGATCATCACGTACCAACAACACCTCCACCACCACAACCACCAACTCATCCAACGCGGCCGCAAGCAGCGGGGCGGTAACGGGCTCGGGCTCGGGCTCGGGCTCGGGGGCGGGCAGTAGTAGTAAGAACAAGAGCGGGAAGAGCGGCAAGGCCAAAGACACAAAGATACACAAGTCGCAGGCCAGCAGCAGTCGCAGCAGCAGCAAGGACAAGGCTGCCGCCAAGCCGGTTCGCCGCAATATCGTTTATTAGGAGCGGACCACACCACATCACATTGCCATACAGAATACTGAAAGACAGAGAGCCCGAACCTCAGAGAGACTAGCCGAAAATGCCCGCTGTCAGTCATCGATCCATGAGTTGTCGCTTCCCACCTACCACCACCAAAACACAAATTATAGTAAAACCAAAATGATATTCCATTTGACAGATGCAATTGGTATGACCATTGTTCCTTTTTTTCCCCACTTTTATTCGATTTCCCCCGTTTTGGTTTGTGACTGACCCCATTAATTGTTTTGGTCGTACTTTTGTCCCCTGTAATTGTTTGGACGTACTTGTATCCGCACACCCTCCTCCTGGCATGTGTCCGTTCTCTGGATTTCCCCTCGTTTGTTATTTGCTCCGATTTCCCTTTAGTTTTTGATTATGTTTTTGTACTGTTGTTGTGTTTGTTACTGCATGAGCACATGGATACTTTAATTACCTCCTCGTGCACCCATAAGCATTTGATCTAACAAGTACTAATCTCATTAAACACTTGAATATAAGCAGGGAGATGGGTCTAACTAAGCCATGCACAAGACTTTTATCGAGAATAACAGTTGACCGTTTTTGGCTCTCTTAACAGTCTAGGCGCTGTGCCACTTTCCACAATTTTTTTCAATTTTCGAGAGTGAATTGTTATTTCTTTAACTCAAATATGCTATTAAAAAGAACGTAGAACCTTTCGATTTTCTCAATTCACTTCTTGAATGCTTGCTTATTACGAATTTAACATATCTATAATTTTATTTTAATACTAAATTAACTTGCCACTCAATAGTAATAAGTACCTTAAGTCACTTTTGGGGCCTAGAGGGTTAAGTTGTTAAAGCATAAAAGTTCAGCAAGGAAGTTTAGATGAGAGGAAAAGAAGTTTCCTGAGTAAGCAACGTAGAAAACGGTCAACTGTTATAAGCAAGTTGTGCTTTGTATTCACTCATTATTCAGTTTAAATATTTAAAACATCAATCGACCCTGAAAGGTAATGCTATATTAATTATTCGATTGCCACGATTAATTTACTTAACACCAATCACGATTCTTACCGGAATATGAGTAATTTTGAAATCCTAATTAATCCTCCACATGTTCTTTGTGTAAATTATGAATACTTACTTACAACACTAACACCAGAAATACCAATATAAAGTCAGAATTTACTGATTTTTATTTTTCGCTTTGCTCCCTAGGCGTCGCGCCGCCGCCGCTACAAGTAAGCTTTAGTCGGCCGACATCGTTGCACGAACAGCAGCAGCACCAGCATCTCATGCAGCAGCATCTAGAGCCCCACGATCAACACGCCTATGCCGATGCCTATGCGGCCTTGGGGCGTGGCCAGTACGAGTCCACAGGGCGGGCGCCCAGCAGTGGCAACAGCAAGGTTTGACAGCCAAAAGCGGCGATGGAGCGGTCAAAAACGCGGCCAAAGGCGAAACGAATCAAGCAGCAGCAACAGCCAACAACACAGCCCCCAAAGCAGCAGAAAAAGCAAAAGCAACAACAACAAAAATCAAATGAACTCAAATTAAATGTAAATGTAATTTTTATGCTAATTATTTTTATTTAAACCATGTTTGTATGCCACAAGGAAAAAAGCAGCCACAGGAACAAAAACAAAACGAGACGGAAAAAATTGCGACAATTTCATAGAACAGATAAAGCTAAAAGTGAATGATATTTTGGAATAAATAAATTGAGAGGCAAATGCGAATGCAAATTATGATTAATATAAATCATTAAAAATAACAAAAGCCATGCATAATACCCATACAAACTGAGCCCATATATATGCCTTTGTGTGTATATATATTTGCTGGGCTCACACAACAAATATTAAATAGCGCAGCAGCCACCACACACAAATATGAATACATGCAAGGGAAACTAACGTTTAATGTGCGACAGCAAAAAGCATTCTATATACGGTGGTCAGATTTCTAAAGGCTTCGGCCTTGCCAACAAAATTAATTAAACATTTGATATCGCAAAAAATGTGTTTTGTACAAAAAAGTAAAATAAATAAAAACTGTTTGAATTAATTAAGCGAGCGTCGTCGAGGAAAGCGGAAACAGCAAAGCATTTAAATTGTATTTATCTGTACCGAAGGCTAACAGTTAAATAAAGCCGTCAAAATTGCATTTGTAAACTAGCAAGGGAGGAGAGCTCATGAAAACCAAAAATAACATAAAACCAGAGAATATTACGCGAAAAACCGAGACTTAAAATCATATACGAAATCAATTTCAATCCTTTTAACGTGTTTGTTTCAGTAGCTTTGATTGTTTCCCGACCATCTTTTCCTTGTGCAGAAAGAAGAAGCAAACAAAGTACTAATTTTTATGTATTTCACGTATTTTACTATCTTAGGTACAATTTTCTATTGTCAATTTTGATTAGTATTAGGTTTAAAGCTTTATGTTTTAGGAAGCTGGTAGCAAGACCGCCACTGATTACGTTTAATGTTATCTATCATGTATGTATATGTATATCTGCCCACATAGAAGTGTATTTTTCTGTAAGTCACGGAGTCTGTGTGTGCTTGTTGTGCAGGCTCCCAAGTTACTAGTTTATGTTTTTTGTTTGTCTGTATTTTGTACTCGAAAGCCTGAAGAACACAGAGTATCGACTGATGCACAACTCCAAGAAAGGCGTATTTCGATCTACTTACTCTCATTTGAATTCTCTATTGTTTGTCTACTCAAGAGATCTGCCGATAAAATGTATTCAATCCCGTGATCTGTGTTAGCTTAATTTTTAATATAATTCCTGCAAGACTCTGCTTAACAAATAACATCAAACTCTTGTAAATAAACTATACAAACTAACGTATACAGTAAGTGAAATCATTGAAATTATAAATTATACAATTGCAAAAT
>JAEIIL010005965.1:0-10463 GCA_018905715.1 Drosophila lini | reverse complement strand
TATCACCAAGCAGGGGGCAAAATAATATTTAATATTCCTAATGAGAACTCCCACTGATCAACAATTGTCTCTTTGGCAACTCACAAACAATCAATCATCTTTCTTAGAGCTTCATTAATATACATCTTTCGATGGCATCAGCTGATGACAATTCGCATGCCAAATAAACTCCACTCCTTGAGTGTTTGTTATAAGACAAAAGCCTTTGGCTCTACTTTTGGCCATCAATCATGGCAGTCAGCAGAGCAGCTTGCCCTAGAGAATCGGAAATCCTTGGGATACTGTTCCTCTCTTCCTTCTTTCCCCAAAGGCCTTAAATTTATGTTTATTACTTTCACTTTCAGTTCTCTTAAAGGCAGTAAATTATTTCTTTTTAATTATGTCATTCTGTCCCCCAAAAATTCCCGCTCAACTTCTTGTCAACAGATTTTTCTTGTTCTTGTGTTTTCTTTTCCTAACCAAAACAAACAACAAATCATCATCATGATTGTCGTCATTATTATATGGTAGAAAAAGAGATGACCTTGCCAGCATCCGTTGGCCAAAAATGATGGCTAATTTATTGCAAGGCTCTAACACACTTGTGACGACGCCATCTCGCAGCCTTAAAAATGTTTTATTCGGGGCACTTCCGCTGTCAATTAAAGCAATTTACTGCCTAAAGAGGCTCTCAGAAAAAATAAGCACAGAGAGAAATAAATGAAATTTTTCAAAAGATTTAAGGCACAGAGAGTAGAAAAGGCTTTGAATGTAAAGTTTATAATTAAAAGCTTAATTTTTGTATTTCTTTAGGAGTTTGTGTAATTCAAGTTCTAATTTTCTTCATCTATAATATTTTCTTTATATTATAATTTCCTTTTGAGTATTCAAATAATTATTCTCCCTGTGCAGTGGTATATTTATGTTATATATACACGATCTCAAGGGCCGACTGCTGCTGCTCCTATGCATAATTCAAGCCGTAAATGCTGAAACTAATTGCTCTGCGACAGGCGCAACACATGGCGTATGATTAATCTGCCAAACAGAACGCTTATCATTTTCTTTTTTTCTCTAAACAAGGACTCCTCCTGGTGTGACCTTCAGCTATTGATTGAAGCCAACGCCCTTAACTATGCTATGAGCATTATATATATTCATTTTTTTTTTGTTATTTTGTGGAGGAAAACAACACACATGACAGGAAATCTTTCTTGTTACCGGAAAAACGCTGCGAAAATTTAATAAAAAAAAAAAAGTAAGGAATCGCAGCAGAAAAATACCAAGAAACAAAAGATATTGGTTGTTAGAAGGGGGAAGCTTGTATCTAAACCTATTTTAGCTAAGCAATTTGTCTGCTCAATTTCGATAAGGTCTTTGGGGAGGCACAAAAAACAGACTAGACTCACTGAAAGGGAAGGAAATTTAATGTTGTATAGAAGGAAAATCAAAGAAAAATAGAAAATTTTGTTATAAAAAAATATATAAAAATTATATAAATGTATTAACTCATATTTAGCTCAGATTTTTTGGTAGATTAAAGGCTCTCTCGAACTTAATAATTTTGTAAATATTGAATTTGAATCCAAGTAAAACTAACTAAATAAAGTACCAAATATTATTATAATTATTATAAAATATTCTCCTTAGCTTCCTCTCTTCTCAGTCTTACTTAATGAAGTTCTACTGTAAAACCCCCCCACACACTCACACATGAGTTTGTCTTTCCGAGTGAGCAGCAGAATGTAATCATAATTCGGAGTATGCCTTAAACATAACAAAAAAATAGCTAAAAGCACGTACGAAACACAAACACACTGGGAAAACTCATCTCGGAGGCTGTGCTGTGCGGCCTTTCCTAAGCGTTTTCCCCTGCAGCTGCTTTGGTGGCTTTGTTTTTGTTGTTCCAGTTTCAGCAATTGGGTGTGAAAAGCTTTTGGGCTGTTTGCCTATAAGTGTGGGCTCAGGCCGCCCTGCGAGTGAATGCTGCTGCTGTGTGCTTCGGAAAATATGGCCCCAGGCCAGGGAAACTCGTTTGGCAGTGTTAAAGTGACGTTAACTGTTACTCGGCACTCGCAGCACCACGTGTCCTAAAGGCCACAACGGGAAAACCTGCCAAAAAAAAAGAAAGAGAATCCCTAACCCCAATCTCACACCCCATTTTCATGGGCTTTTTAGGCCCCCCTTTAAGCCCTGGGGCTCGTTAATGCCGCTTGTAGCCGCTTTTTCGCCTTGTCTCTCCTCAAGCCGTTTACGGGGCACGGCTTTCATTTAATTTAAACCCTCTCCAGGCCTAGACTCCACTAAGAAATCACTAAGAAATCGGCTAAAACGAGTGGCAGACATACAACCGTGTGAAATTGTTGCCCAGACAACAAATCCAATTTGATGAGTTTCCCTTTCCCTTTGCCTTTAGCCTGTATCCCTTTTCATATTTTTTTCCTAAGGTTTTCCCCTAAGAAGATTTACAAGTTCAAGTCCAAGTATTTGCAATCGAGACGAACGACAACGACCTATGACAGGTGATTGTGTCGGAGAGTTGAGAGTGTGTAATCCCGGTTATTTGCTAGATAAATCGGGGAAGAACCTCTTTGAGGTCGCAGCTGTGCTTGATTAATGAGTTACATTTAAATGTTGTCACTTTGACAGGGCGACAAGTTGCTGATGGACTATTATTTAGGCAGAGAAAGAAAGTTTGGGCATTGATTTATGGAGATTTTAGAAGGAAAATGTACTTTTATAAAATATTTGTATACCTTTGAAGTTCAAAAAAAGTTGAAAAAGCTGTGAAGAATTCATTTTCGACCCTATAAATCATATATTTTCTTGATCAGCATTCAAAACCGAGTCGATCTTGCCATGTTTTGTCAAATAAAAATTATTATAATTTTTTTCAAAATTTGATAAGGGGTGACATCATTAAAATTTTCAAAAATTCACCTAAATTTAAATTTCTTAAAATTTTAAATTAAGTTAGCTGATTTATAAGCCAAATAAAATTTAGCACAACACAGCTTTCCGAATTAAAATGAAGGCATTTTGGACTTTGTTTGTTTGAATTTGGAAACTTAGTTTTGCTGTATTTTTTGTACACTTAAATTTTAAATTTAAAAAAATAAATGATGAGTTTTTTGTTTTCTGATTAATAAAAAGATCAATAAAGATTTCTATTTAAGAATTTTCTTATAATTATTTTTTATAATATTTTGTATTACAAAGAAAAAATTTAAAAACGTCAATTAATTTTTGTAAATAACATAAAAAATGTATATACTATAAAAATCCTAAATTCTCACTTTTTAAAAAAATAATCTCAGCCAAATGACAATAATTTTATAAAAAAAAATACCTTTGTTTTGATAAAAAATATTTCAATATGAATTTACTTAACCATTTGACTTAAAATAATATTATTAAATTCTATTTAAAAACAATTTTCCACCCAATTTGGTAATTGAGCCTGTTTTGCCTAGATGTCCATCAGTTTTCCGCTTAAAACTCTATGCAACTTTATCATATTTCCAATTAAAAGTTAAGTGAGCTTGGCAAATAAAAGTCCAAAAAAGAGTCCGAGATTGTGCATTCCAATTAAATGAAAATGAAAATGAAAATGCTCGCTTTTCGATGGCGACTCTTCCAGGCACACACACACACATCTCTAATTGGAATTCTGTGTTTTTCCGCCCACTTTTTCGCGCAGCTTTTTGCAGGCATTTGCCATTTTGGTGTTGCCTACTTTTCAGGGCGGCGCATCTATAAAATTTACACCGCAGTGGCGCGTGTGTACGTCCAAGTGTGTGTGTGTGTGTGGGGGGGGGGGTAGGGTAGTAGGGAGGCAGCTGTCCATGTGTCGAGTGTGCGGCTCGTAAACTTTCCGGTTTTTCCCTCCTCCCCCCCGCCCGCACTTGTTGTTAGTCTTTGATTATGTTCGAAAACCGCAGTTCAAGTTGAAGCCGACCCCGAACTTTGGCATAACTTTTCCTTCTCGCACATTGTTGATTTTTATTTTTATGGCATTATTTTGTTCTTTCGACCAATTCTTTATGCGGGCTTCTGTCGAAACGGTTTTTCATCAACTTTTCTCGCTTTTCTGTATTTCTTTTCTTGTATTTTCTTTTCGGAGGTCGTTTCCGAGTTCCGAGTTCAAGCTTAAATTAAATGTTATTTATGCTTTCCTCGTTTCGTTTTCCCCCTCCCCTCCCTCGTTTTTTACGATATGCAACAATTTCTCTGGGCCATAAATTAGTAAAAGCGGCAGATTTACGCACCTTTTCTTGGCCAGTGTCTAACCTTTTAAATGAATTTATTTAATACTCTTTCGCTTAGGCTTTCTCCTGCTCATTTGTTTTCATTTCTATATTTATTTCTATATTTATTTCCCTGTGCATAACTGAGTGCTGATTTCATCTATCAAATTAAGAAAGTAGAAGAGCTACAATTTTCGTAGCCCCTTGCCCGTCACATAAATCTGTGGCGTTATATAGTCCACAGATATGTGCATAAATATATATACATAAATATATATAAACAAATATCTATATAGCTTTTAGCTATAGCAAATTGAAAAATAAAAAAAAATACGTATTAAATGCTGGGCTGAGGAGGTAACAATGCGACATTAATTTCTCGAAGCCATAAAACAAAATATCCACGACAAGTTCTCTAGACTAAATCAAAAGAAAATGGGATATATAGGATGGGATATATATATATTATATATTGCTTGGTGCAGCCGACGAGCGTCAACTGTCATTAAGTCTTAATGTATAACGATCATCATCATTTGCGTCTCGAAAGAGGAATATTTGACACTTGTTGTCAGGAGAGTGCCGAGAAAAAAAGTCAATTAAGTGATTTTTCTTTAAATAATTCAAGCAGTTTTTATTTTCAAATGCCTAAAATAGGTATTCTTTGGGTTATTACTAAGCCTTCCAAAAATAGTAAAGGTGTTTTCTTTTAAAAAGAAATGCACAGAATATTGTATTTTGACTTTAGGGGATTAAAAAGGAATTTTCTTGGGTTTTTAGGATTTTTAAAGACATTGAATACATTGAATTGCAGCTAATTTTTTTAGAGAATTTTTAATTATAAAAATGTAAACAACTTTATTTAATATTAATTATTTTTGACATTTTACTTAAAACAAAATAGTTTCAAGTTTTCTGATTTGTACAAATATTTATTAATAACGATTTACAATAAAGATTTTTGTTGTAGAAATTTTGTACATTAACATTAATAATATTTTAAATTTTTTTAAGCTTCAATAAAATTCTTTAAAATATTTTACAAGGAATATCTACCTGCCACACTCCCAAACCCATTTTATTAATACAAAATCTCAGCCATTTGTATTAGCCAAGAATCTATAAAAATAAATAGCTCGAGGTCTATATTTAAACGTATTGCATTAATGAAAATAAATTGATTTTGTTGTTTCTAAGCATCCGCCCCCCAAAATCCGAGATCGCCCACACTCGTGATGACCATCAATCGCCATCGCCACCTCACCGAATTGAATTCTATATTTTGCGAGTGGAAGTAGTAGAACCCAAAGAAATATTTCATTGCGATGACAAATCTTTGGGGCTAGCTAAAAATTTCGTTAATGGGGAAGAAAGAAAAAAAATGAGAAATAAAAAAAATGAAATGTTTTCCTTGGCCGCGGCTTTCGACCTTCACCTTTTGTGTACATTTCAACGAGAGAGGGATGCTGGGGGTTTGATAGATGGAAAACTCAAACTGAAACTCAAACATTATTCAACGTTAAACGTTACAACGACGCCACCGCTTTCCCGCTGTCCCGCTGTGTTTGCCATTTGGCTTATAACAATTGCCGGTGTAAACTTAATTTATTTTTAATCGCCTTTTAATTTGGCGATGCCGATGGCTGCATTGTTTTGTTTACACGCTGCCTTTGGGCCAAAATTGCCGCGTAAAACTTTTAATTGTACAAAAGGTATTTGTTCTCCGTGCTCGCCAGCAGCCAGCCCGCTGTTTGATGTGTTTATTTTTGCATTAAACTGTTAAATGCCAAACGCATTTCAATCTCGGCCAAAAAAACGGATTGTGGGCCAATGTGTCGTCTCCTCGGGCGGTAATGCTGCGGAATGCAGGGTATTTCTTTATTTCTTCTTCTCTTTTTTTTATATATATACTTAAATATTCACTCACCGTGAGTTGAATATTGAAAGTAAACACGGCTGCGTTGAAAGGCCAAAGTTCAGAATACTTTTGGGCGGCGGATTTTTGTGCGTCGTGTCTGGTTTGCCCAAGTGCCTGAATTTATATGCCGGCTAATGGAAGTCCAAATAAAATATATATATATATTATGTGTAGCCAAGAAAAGCAACAGCTTAGCAGGTGAAAAGGTGAAAGGGCAGCCATTTCTCCAAAGGATCAGGAGAAGCCAAGCTAAGATGCATTCATAAATTTTGGGATAATTGTTTACTTTATGAATTGTGGTGGGTTGGGTTTTAGGGGAAAAGAAGTGGGTAGTGCTTACTTATTGGAGTTTTGAGTATATTTATTGGGTTTTAAAATATAAAAATATATACAAGTAATTTGAAATAGGTCAAACATTATTTTTATAAATTACCAAACTAAAGTTTTAAGAAGAATAATCTCTTTTTTAAGCGTAAGCATGGTTTACAAAATACCTTTTACACCAAAATATTTATTATTAAATATTTCTAGGTTTTAAATATATTTTTTAGGTGTTTTAAAATATTCATTATTCAAAATATTTAATAAAATATTTGTTAATAGGGCAGAAACCATGCTTATAAAATGTTCTATGAAGTTTAATGAACAATTTTCCCCCTTCTTCCAGCCTAAACATTGTTTTAAAAACGCTTCCCAAATATTTACTAAATTTTCTTCACCATTTTCCAAAGACAAATGCAATTTCACCTATTTTACCTGCTCAAAAATGGCAATTTCCCAGAATATCTTCAAGCGCGAAACCCTTTGCTTCTGCTTTTTATATATTCAATAAAAATTTCCCCAGTTATTTGCCATTGTCAAGTGACTGTGTGTGTGTGTTCGTGTGGAAAACGTTCGAGTGGAAAATGTTTTTCACTTGGGCAAACACTAAAAACTGTGAAATGGTGAATGACAAATAGAAAAGGAAGAAATATTTGAATTTGTGACGAGTTAACTGACACAAGAGAGCACTTGCAAAAAGGGGGAATCCAACCCTCATTCGTTATACTTTTTATTATAAAGCCAGACAGGCAGAGACATGTAACCAAATTGATATGGTTTACCTTTTATTTTTAATTTTTTTTTTCCATTACATTTTCATTGAATTAACGAGTCCGAGGTGTGGAAGGAGAGAGAGAACCGCATTAATTAAATTTAATGAATTGTGACAAAGTGTTGATTTAAGGCCTGCACAGCCGTTGGCATTCTTCTTGTAATTGCCAAATGGCACAACGTGTCGTATACGTGATGCAGTTTTGTAATTCCCTCGCAATTTTGGAGGCCAAGATGCACAGTTTTCTTTTCTCGGGGTTTTCGGTTTTAAGTCAAATGCACGTGTTGTTGCCTGATATTCCTTACATTCCTCATTCCACTTTCCCTGCTGCGGCCACATGGCGTATGAGTAATGTAATTTCGTTGTGACGTCAAGAGGGAGGCTGTCTCTGCCTGTCAATCTTCCCCCTCTACGTTTCTGGAGCCTACACACATGTCCTCGTATATACATATGTGTGTATTTCCCAAATGTCCTCTTCTCTGACGCTTGGCTGCCGCCATGCAAAAAACTGAAAATGAGCTATGAAAATTTGTTGCCTGCGGCCTTTTTCTGCAGCAGCAGGAGCAGCATTCCCAGGACTACTCCCCGCCTGCTGCTGCGCCTCTCTCTCTCTCTCTCTGGATCTACCGCAAATACACAATGCTCATTGCTTATTTATCAAATATCCACACATTGCCTGCAGTTACTGGCAGGGGCCCTCATCTCGACCCTCTTCTCGTTGATTTGTTGAGAGTCGAAAAAAGGAACAAGTTTTGTGCAGGGGAAATAATTTTAGGTAAAGTTTTTAAATAAAAGCTTTTAATGGAAATGTAATTTTTGGATTTTTGGACATTTCAATTTTTTTTTAAGGTTTCCTGAAATTTCTAGATATTAAATGAATATGTTACGGCATATAAGGATCAGTTGAGAGCTAAAAAAAAAAAAAACATGTTTTGTAAAGAGTTTGTTTAGGAAATATAATTTAATAATAATTTTTAAATAATATTATAATATTTTAAATAAATTAAATTTATATAATTAATTCAGTCAGAAGCTTAAAATTCAATGAAGGAGTCACTTGCGACCCTATAAATCATATATATTCTTGATCAGCATCAACAGCCCAGTCAATCTAGGCATATTTGACAAGAAAAAATTATTTTTAATTTTTTTCAAAATTTGATAAGGGGTTACATCATAAAATTTTTCAAAAATTGACAAAAATCTTGATTTTTTTAAATTTTAAAATCAGTTTGCAGATTTGTTTACCTAAAAAAAACTAGCACAAAAATGCTTTCCGATTGGAACTTGGTGCATTTTTGGCTTGGTTTTGGTGTTTTTAAACTTTGATGTATCCTTAAAAAATTATTATTTAAAATTTAGGAAAAATATGGATTTAAAGAATATGTTAGCTTACTTTTTTGTTAAAGAAATATAAATTTTTTTGTTAGTTTCTTAAATATTTTTATACAATTTCTGGGGATTTTTATTGATATTTAATTTGTATATTACAGCATATAAAGATAAGCAAACAAAATACTGTTTATTATATTTTTTATTTTTTATATATTGAAAGCATGAGTAAGTCTTTAAATAAATGAATTGTAACCTTTTCAAGTTGTAATTATTGATATTTGATAGTTATTCATGTTATAATTGTATTTAAAATAAATGAACTACATTAATACCCGGAAAATCATTTAAAAGTATAGTTATAAATATACAAATATCACAAAATGTATTTAAAATTATTTAAAAAAATGTTTTTCCCTCCTTTATAAAAGAATATAGTAGTAATTTATTCGCTGTGTACCTGTCATTCTGCGATTGTGTGGGTTCGCCGCGCAATTAGTTGGCGGCTGCATAACGAATTGTTCGCTGTCTGCTGAATGTATTTCCCCCTCCCCCGCATTTGATTTTACGGAGCGATGGTTGAATTATAAATAAATCTCCGCATTACGTTTAACATGAATTCAAATCCCGTGTGACGTCACTGTGTCGCCCACAGACACACATAAAAACGAAAATAAACTTTGTTGCGTGAGTGGAAATCATATTGTGGCAGGCAAAACTTTAATTAACTTGGCCAAAAAGAGGCAGGCTGTTTTTGGGAAAATCACATTTGACTTGCAGTTTAAATAATTTATTTTGCAAAACTTAAGTTGTAAACTTGTTTTTCTTTGAATTTTCTGCTTACCCCAAAGGACTTTTCCCTTTCCTCGTTGTAATTGCAGGCGCGACGCACCAAGGATAATTGATTAGAGTTTTGCTTCAAGTGTCGGTTCTGGCCAAGCCAAGGGTATGGGTCTAATGATTTCAGCCATGTTTGTGTCTGCCTCTCTTTCTCTCTCTCTCTCTCTCTCTCTGTGTTTGTGTGTGTTTGCTAATTAGAGGCCAAACTTTCTGCTTAATTAATGTCATTAGTGTGCGCATTGTTCTCTTTCAGATAAGAGGAAAATTCGGTTTTCGGAGGAAAATGAGTCAAGAGAGATTCCAGTAGAGGCCAAGGAAAACTTTAGCCTAAGAGATGAAACTCCCCAGAGATTAGCCCCAAAATTAGGTGTATTTTATTCCTTTGTGTGTGTGTGGGAAGGTGGCTTTTCCATCTGATATGAACAAGAGATATGCCCACTTTGTGTTTAAATTTTTGCAGCCTCTGACAGGTCTCTAATTGATAAATTACCCAGAGAGCCGGTGGAGTCGAAACATTTTATCTCCATTTGCATAATTGATTGTGCATTTTAATTGGTTTTTCATTTAGCTTTACATTAGTTTCCATTTTGTGTACAGAATGCAATAAATAAACACACAGCGTATGTCAAAGTCAGGGCTTTTTTTTCACTCTCTGCGGTTTTTTATTTTGACAGCAGACATCACAGATTTTTTGTTTTGCTTTTTATTTTGAACTTGGGGCGAAAAAGAATTTCATTACTTCAGGCGTCAAACAAAAAAAGAGCGAGAGAGATTATTTTTTTGTTTAAAAAACATATTTAGGCAAACACGTCAAGTCTTTTTGGTGGCTGGCATTTGGCCAAAGGAATTTGTATCTGTTTTGAATAGTTTGCCGAGGTGCTGACGATTGCCACGCCTTTGATGGGTATATATATATATAGACGCCTTTGCACAGGGAAAATATTTTAGAAAATTTTTATTTAATATTTTAGATAAAATAAAAAAATTAGCACATTTTTGTCTTGGGTTTTTATTTAAAACTGAATTAAATCAGAGTTCTTCATAATAATTTTCT
>JAEIIL010005963.1:0-10404 GCA_018905715.1 Drosophila lini | reverse complement strand
AGTAATCATTACAAAGTAATTTTTAAAATATTACTTATAATGATTACGGTCCCTGGTTTTGAGCATAAAAAAAGTATTTATTATAGAAAATATCAAAATATATATTTAATTATTATTAACATTCTTTAGTTGCTGCTTAAAGTCAGTTTGATTTCATTGACATTAAGTAACTAAAATGTAAACTTATTCTTGTCCTACTTCGCCCCACTGTACTGGCCAGTGGACCTGGGCTGCCATGTCAATGGACATTTAATGGCGTTCCCCATTATGCGCCGCATCAAATGTGCCAAATACGCTTCGCTGGCAATAAATGCTGCATGGCGAGGTTTACCCTTCGGATGTGCCACCTTTCTCCTTTATCCTTTCGCCTTTCTCCTGGCCGAGACTGTGTCTCAGGATCCGGCTGTGAATCGGAGACCGGATCCATCGCTCCCTCTTCGCTGTGGCCTCATCTGGCTTGGTGGTCTCCGCCTTCGTTCCGGCCACGATTTGCAATTTTGTGTGCATCAGCCGCGCGCAGTGCAAGTCTCGTAATTTTTCGTGAATTTCTTCACGTACTTGCATTCCATCTTCATCGCTCCTCGTCCAGCGATTGCCATATCTTCTGCTCCTGTCGCTCCTATATCTCCTCTGCCACGTCCTCGTCCTGTCTGCTGGCCAGCTTTTGGCCCCGGCTGCAGCACTGGATTGTAATGGCATAACCTTTGAATAAAATTAGCATTATCGGTGCTCACTTTGGCGGCCATTTCGCTTCGCCTGTCGTCAGGTGTCTGTGTGAGTGTGTGTTTGGTGTGTGTGTGTGTGTGTGTGTGTGTGTGGAGAGTGTGTGTGAGCGCCGGGGGATCAATAAAAATGCTCAATGACTTTTTGAGCGCCATATGATGCCCGGAAAGGCCATTAAAATAACAGCCAAGACAGGGCCAAGCAGAGGTCATTGGGATTAAGCTGGTCTCACACTTTGGTCCTTTCGAGTATTAGCCATTACTTGAGCTTTTAAGGAAACTTATAGGGTTTACTTTTTAATAATAATAAATGTTTCTAGGTAAGTTTGTTTAAGTAAAAAATTGTCTTCATTCAAAAGTCCACTAAATCTCACAGAAAAACTATCCGAACGATATCATGATTCAATTGCAAACCGCAGGAATATGAAAATTACGACTCCCCAAAATATGCTTCCCTTGTTTATTATTTTTTTTTTTTTTTTTGGATTCTTCTACATCTTCTTTCTACATTTCATTATTTACTTAAACATAAATCAGGGCAGCACTAATCAAGTCAAAAATCAATTTCTGGCTAGAGAAAACTTTTTAATTTCCATCGTAAACTATTATTTTTGAGCTGCGCGATCTCAGCCTCCTCAAAGTGCAAATGTTTTTTGTGGGACACACTCTCCACACACATCAATTACGGGCACTCCACCCAGCTCCTGGCCGGAAAACTAATTGGTGGAAAATTAAGTTTTTGCGCCAAAATGATGGCAAATTGAAATGCAATCGGGGCAAAGCGGATTATTGAAAAACTTTCATGATTGAATTCTGCTGGTTGGTCCAACCAGCCACACCATTCCCCCAACTCTTTCGACATCGGCAAAAAGCGCAACGAGGACTTAATTCCAAACAGGATACTCTGGCCATGTGCTTTTGTGTGAGGCCCATATGCGATTGGCAGAGCTTATGTCTGTTGTGTGTGCTCTTGCCAAAAAAAAAGAAATCGGAGGCAAAAAATAAGAATAGAGAATAAACAGGGCCAAAAAACTGTGGCCCACACACGGCGTTACAACGATTTATATTTTGCTACTTTCGCTATAAAAAATAAATATGCAATAAAACAAAACGACAACGGGAGCCGACATATGCATTATTGTCTCGCTCGCCCCGGCCCTATGGAAATATTTGCTAGAAAACGAAGACATAAACCTAAAAAAATATGTATGTTATGGGTATATGGCGCATTTGGCAGTAAGGAAAGCAGGCGCAAGACCAAAACCAAGACAAAGGCGTTCCTAAATGCCAGTAGCAGTTACACAGGAAGAAAATAATATATTGTTACTAAAAGAATACATTAAAATCGTATTAAAAAGTCTGGTATTTGCAACAGTTTCTCTTTATTCCTATGAAAAACATATGTTTAATAATGATTATCTTTCATTTGAACTCCTACCATTTTTAGACTTTTTTTATAATTTTAGCTTTTAGAAATACCAATTTGTGCAGTGCCGAAAGAAGACAGCGAACAACAGGGCGTATACGTATCGTATTGTTCTACCAAATTGCGCTCTCAGCTGGCGCACGACTTGACTGCAACTCGTCCTCATGCCCATCCCCCTTTCTTGGCATTTGGCATGCACCCGGAAAGGGGCGGGGAGTGGGCAAGGAGGCGGGGCACTTTATGAAGCGCGCATATGTTGCACCCCTTTGTGCTGCATGGGACGGGGGGTAAGTATAATAAAAATGAAGGACTCGCCGCTGTATTCCCCAGGCAAATCACTGCAGTCTCGGTCTGAGGCGAAGGCTATAAAGCAAATCGTTTGACATTTGTTTTGATTTGCCATGATTGCTAAAAATATCCGAGAGACAGCAATGACATCGGGCAATGGAGATGCATAAGTGATATGGAAAGGCAAAAGGAATGCTATTTGCAGGACACAATGATTGCTAGGGGTTAAATAAGAGAGTTTTTTAAAGCACAAAGGTACGCGATAAGGGTAACCTTTGATTTGGTTTATAATCATTAAAGAACTCTAATTTATATTATAAAATTCTTTAAATTTTGTTAATAATATTTATATTTTGTATAGCTTTTATTTATTTTAAACCTTTTATAACCTTAAGCCAACAATCCCTAATATGGTTAAGTGAATCTGATGCTCAGTATTCTTCGTTGACAGCGACTTATAAGCCATAATCTGCCTTAAGCACAACCCTAATCCCATTATTACTCCCCCACGGCCCCCTCCTTTTATCCCCTTTTCACACAAATGCCTCAGGGTATGTCGAATTCAATAATAACCTTTTCGCACTCACTTACCCATTCCCATTGTGGTGTCTTCATCATCATCATCATCATATGCGACTCAACTGACCCGACTGACCCTCTTAAGTGACTGCACTTCCACTCGCCGAACTGGGAAAGTTTCTTCTTATCATAATTTCGAAGACAATTAGCCAGACGAGGTGCTCCTTCGATACAGCAACATAAGAAGCCCACTCCAAGGGATCGTATCGATGGCGCCGAAACTTGGTCCGGGACTGCGAGAGCTACTTAAAGTTTACAGCCGACGGGGCCAAAACAATGCCAGACAATAATTGGCCAAATTTATTGTAATTAGCCGCACACGCAAGCCAGGCACCGGGCATTCCAGTAACCCGGCACATGTGTCCGGGCTGCGGCGTAATTATTATCATTACGGAGGAGGAGGGATGCTTCTCCGGAGGTTGGACTCCGGTCTCGGGACTCGAGACTCGGAAACGTGTGTCACATGTGTGCGTGGCGCGTTGAGAACGCATTTAATTGCACAAAGCCTCTTTGCTCTTAGAGAGTTTTTAAATAATTTAGTTGTGTCGTTAGGCCGGTGGAGTGTCCTTTCGTGCCTCCCAGTCAAAGGCATCTGGCAGGACAAGGTAACGGGGCGGCTACGTAATGCAGTCAAGTCACGTCACACAGAATGTCGCTAATTTTTCTACCTTTTTTTCGTACTTTCTCTGCCCCTCTCTCTCTCTCTTGGGCACAAAGTTTCCTTCACTGCAATGCGCTGGTTAAAATTTTTAACTTAACTTTGGGTAAGCCGTTGGTTTCTTTTTGAAATTTTCAGTTTTGGGATATTTTTGCTGGGGAATTATTAAAGTCGACTTTAAAAATATTTCAAAATCTTTAAGAAAACGTATGAAAAAAATGTTATTTTAGTACCTGAAGTTCTTTTAGTTTTTAGCAGTATTTTAAGTGCACTTTTTATGATTTCACAAATGGATTGAGCCAATAATGTCACAAATTCTCTAAAAACTTCGTTAAAAACTCGCTTTGTGTGCTTAAATTTGTTAGAATATCTTTTGCCAAACGCTAGGTACAGTCACCACCTCGCACGGTGAGCACGAGCATAACGGTATATCGCTAAGAAGTGCAGCACAGCGCACAGCGCACGTTTCCTTTTTGTAAACTTTATTATTTCGTGTTAAAAGTAAATAAACTTAGCTGGCAACTTCACCTCTCTGTCGCCTCTCTCTCTCTCGCTTTCCCCTCCTCTAATGATATGTGAAAAGGAGGCAGGGTATTTTGGGGTTGGAGGACACCTTCTACATTGTTTGCCATTTGCGGTGGACGGCGACAAGTTCTGTCAGGCAGCCAGTCCAAATTGAAATTGGACATTAGACGTTCACACAAATACTCGTACACAAACACTTACAGAGAGAGGAAATATTGAGAGAAATGTGCCAATACTTTAAAAAATAAAAAATGCGATTTATGTGGGAAATACATCCCCAACAGATATTTTTAAAAATTTAAATAAAACTTGTATGAAAAATTTTATGAATTTGTGTATTGATAATGTGTTTTTTCTTACCTAGCACTTATTATATCTGATATAATTTAATTAAAATTAATATTTCTTTTTTTTAGCCTAATTTCGGGCTTATTTTTAATTGACTTAAAATCGTGAATACGATATTTTTCGCCGTGTACTCATATATATTTACATGGCAGCTTCTGTCGTCGCCGCGACTGCTGACAACTTGAACAACAACACCAAGAACAACGAACAGAACTTCAACAACAACAACAACAACGCGAACAACAACAACTGAACACTAAGGCACACACTCATTGTGAATGACAACGCCCCTGGTACGTGATTTAATTTCCGTTGTTGCCTTTTGTGCATTGCTCGTAACTTGACTCGTCCTGCTATTTTTTCCACCCACAAAAAACCCCATTTTCCACGTTCTTCTCCCTATTTTCCTTACTTTTTTATTTTCTGTTAAAGCAGCCCCAAATTAATAACCCACTATATAAAAAAAAGAAGCGGGAAAGTCTCGACTAAATGTGACGACTAGTGGTTAGTGGGGTTTATCTTCTTTGTTTACTGTGTATGTTTGTGTATGGTCAAAATGAAAGATATATGTTAAGTTTGATGGCAAACTGGTTGACTCCACCCACAAGCGAGGGTAGGTTGAACATTACAGGGTTTCAAGATATCGATATAAGATATATTTCAACTATTATGATTACTCAAATAATCGATAATTACTTCTGTTTAATTTTATATTCGTTCTCAATTTGCTTTTATTTATTATGGGACTTCTATGGAAATTCTAAGGAAATTTAATAAAATAACTTGACCCATTAAGTTAAAATCAACAAGAGGCTTTTTTTACATCCATATTCATGCTGTTAACTACCTTACCATCTTTAAATTAATGTATTATGGATACCTAATGACGTATCAGCATTTTTAATCACAACATTATGGATTCAAGAGCTGTATTATATTTGCCCAAAACCAAAATTAGCTCACAACCGGTTATTATGCTTATAGAATTGTGGGAGCAAATAGATTTAATATCATTCAAATTTATTCCAGCTCCAACGAAACCCCAGACGATGCCCACCATTTATCATGGCACCAAACAGAAAAAGATCACCCTTTATTTTTGGAAATTTTCTCTTCCGACAGCCAAAGGTTGTTTATGGCCAGAACTCGGTAGAGCTTATTAACACGGTGCCATTGACTGATACTATAAGATGTAAATTTAATTAATAAATCATTCAATCGACCTTTACATGGCTACTTAACAAGCCCATCTTAATTACGGGAAAACAGAGTTCGAAAAGTCCCCCAAGTAATGGCTTAGATATGCCAGAAAGTGGTCCAGTCAAAGTCAAGGGCAGGAAGATGTGAGAAATGTGCGTGTCTCTCGATCGATGACCAAACCAGTTATGATCGCTTGGAGGGGGCAGCCGAGCAGTCCGAACCCGAGTGAATAAACAATGGTTTAATTGGGATTCGCCTATAGTGCCATCTGCTGATATACACGCGGATAAAAGCGGGCCAAGTAAAAACAATAACGGAAGCCATTTGCCATGCAAATGCTAGACAAAAGCCAAGCCGTATCGATCGGCATTTACATACGTGAAATATAAACAAATGCAGAGGAGATTTCGATGCCTGGTAGTTAAAACTAAAACTAAACTCTGAAAACTAACAACACGTTTTTTGATGTTTATGTCATGTTATGTTTGCGGACCATGAAGACCAGCCAGTGCTCAGCTCCCTCCCAAGCCATAAAAACAAACAGAAGATGACAGTATAAGTATATGGATTTTTTGACCTGTGTGTGCAAATTAAATGATTAACTAGTTGCAATTTAATTCCTGCGATGAATAACGGAGGCGCACACTTCGCGATGATGAGGAAATAATTTATACCGCCAAAGAGCGCCGATGAAGCAGTCGTAATTATCCGCTATATTGTACTATGAGGTTTTATGCGCTGAGGTCCAAGCAATTATCTTAGGTGTGGATCATATAATTATGTACTCTTTGAGTCTTTTTTGCTTTTTCTGAGAAGATCCAACCGTTGAAAAACGTTATTCCATAAATAGTGGGGGCCTTGAAGAGCAGACTGGTCGAATCCATTTTTTAGGCTCACAGACGTCAGCCAGACCTATTTCTATGGCCATAATCGCGATCAACTGGTTTTGTGGCAATTAATTGGCCACCAAGGGTTCGTTAGATAACCGAAATTATGAGCTGTTTGTTTCTCGTAAATCGGTTTAGCATAAACATATTTTTTGTGGGCGCCTCGCTGGGACAATAGAGTCCATTAAGAGGTCTGCAAGAGGCGACAGAAGTGCTAAACATCTCCGAATTCTTTTAATCTAGAACAATGGCTTCTAACCTTTGGCGAAACTAGTCGTAAAATGAGAACCAGCCAACCAGTTTCTGTTTCTGCAAGCCATTATTGCAAATTTCCGGCTACACCTGACGCATGCGCCGAGAATACAAATAATCTATTAATCCAACTGACAAATAAAATCTGCAAACGCCCATAAACTATGCCGTTAGCGGTCACTAACTCAGATTAATGTCGCCCGAAAGTCACTTTGGGTGTTGCCCGCCCCACTAAGCAAGCAACCCATCCATCTATCAGCATCGCGATGCTGTTGGCTCCTTAATTCGCATAAACAGATTAAGTTCGGATGCACAGTTGCCACTTCATTCTGACGACCCTCGGCGGAGCAAAAACCTGCTGAACAAAAAATATAAACCCATCTGAAGCTGAATATTCAGATGAGACGTCGCTGCGTTGACGACGGTCTTCACCTAAGTTCAAGTTTTTGCGGCCTGCAGAATTTTTGGGCTCGGTCTCTCGGTCGCCGGTATAAATAGTTAGCGCCTCCATCCGATCAGACAGAAGCGACTCAAACGCTCGTGGAGTAACAGATCGTAGCTGTCATCATGGTGAGGACCTAGCCAAGTGCCCCTCGGAGAAGCAGGATCAAGGATTACATGACTTATTCGTCTCCTATTTTGTGTATTCTAGAAATTCCTGGTTATTGCCTTTGCCGTCCTGGCCTGCGCCTATGGCGATGTCTCCCATTTGGGTTACGACTACTCGCCCCCGGCACCGGCTCCGGTCTACCACCCAGCCCCTGCTCCCATCAGCATCCCTGCTCCAGCTCCAGCTCCGGTCTACCACCCAGCTCCTGCTCCCATTAGCATCCCAGCTCCTGCTCCGGTCTACCACCCAGCTCATGCTCCCGCTCCAGTGGTGATCTCTGCTCCAGCACCCGCCCCAGTGAGGACCTATGTGCCTCCTGCACCCATCAGCATCCCTGCCCCAGCTCCGGTCTACCATGAGGCTCCTGCCCCAGCTCCGGTGTACCACCCAGCTCCTGCTCCCGCTCCAGTTGTGATCCCTGCCCCAGCTCCGGCTCCAGTTGTGATCCCTGCCCCAGCTCCCGTTAACACCTACATTCCCCCGGCACCAGCACCAGCTCCAGTCCACATTGAGGCTCCTGCTCCCGCCCCCGTCTACCACCCAGCCCCAGCTCCGGCTCCGGTCTACCATGAAGCTCCTGCTCCCATTCCCGTGAGCATCCCAGCTCCTGCTCCCGTCTACCACCCAGCTCCTGCCCCAGCCCCCGTGGTGATCCCAGCCCCGGCTCCCGTGGCCATCCCAGCTCCCGCTCCCGTGAGGACCTACGTGCCACCTGCACCAATCAGCATCCCTGCCCCTGCTCCGGTCTACCATGAGGCTCCTGCTCCCGCCCCCGTCTACCACCCAGCCCCGGCTCCGGCTCCGGTCTACCACCCAGCTCCGGCCCCAGCCCCAGTCTACCACCCTGCCCCAGCCCCCATCAGCATCCCAGCTTCCAACCACCAGGTTCTGGAGGAGATCGAGCCCGTGTCCAACGATGGATACCGCTACAAGACCGTGCGTCGTCGCGTCTACCGCCACCGCTTCTAAACTTACCAAAGCCTAACGAAAACTGTTTCCTAACGAATCCCCTCGGGGGATTGCAATAAAAAACTACCGCCTTCGAGTTTGTTAAACAAAAAGAGAGAAGTCTTCAAATTGTTTTCCAATCATAGCAAATCACATGAGCCACAGCAGGGGAGGTGGAGAGCTCCAAGTTTTCTCCGGCCATTTGAGTGGGAAATTTATGAAAACCCAAGGAAATCAACTTGCCATCGGACAGATAGCGCTGGCAAGAGGTGCGGGAGGAGAGGCCAGGATAATAAGGAGTTGCAAGCAAGTTGCGGAACACTCCCCAAGGACTCGTGGTCCTCCTTGCAGGTCCACAGTCGCCGCCGCCACTCCACATTTATCACGAAATTTATGGCCTGGAATGAGCTTTGATGATGTGGAAATTTTTTCTCGTTAGATTCAAAAGTTTCCCATTGCACTCAGAAAATGGGAAATTGATTTAGGACAACTAATATATGCTTAGATATGGGAAAATTGGTCATGATAATAATATATGGACGGGGGTAAAATACAGGGAATTAAAATAAATACAGTAAAGTTTTTGACTAAGGCAAGTCTTAATTAAAAGAAAAAAGAAGAAGTTTTTAAATTCAGAATTGTTAAAAGATAGTTATAGCTTAATTGTTTAATAAATATTTAATATTTAATTCAACAATTGATTACCCAATTCAAATGTTTAGCTAGACAAACAATTGATTGAATTTTCTGCCTAATTTTACGAGCTAAAATTATAAATAAATTCACCTAAAATCACAATCAACTTTTGGGTGCTTTCTGATAATATTTTCTCCTTGTGCAACCCACACGAAATCGATGAAGCCGGCGCTCCAGCTCAAAAAAGAGACGAAGACGAGTGGATTGGCCTCATCAGACGACCACTGACCACTTGTGGCTGCTAACAAGTGCCAGGATGGAAACGAAGGAAGGACATCGACAGACGAGAGACGCTGCAGAAAATTAACAAGAAAATGCAACGACAAATGTCTGCGGAGCTCTTTCCATCCCCCCCCTGCAATTTGATTAGGGAAATGTCTGGCCATGGTAGACTTTGGGGGACCTGCCTGGAGTCCATCCCCAAACTGGTGTGTCTGAATTCCGGCACAACCGCAGAGCCACATATTACACTTGCCACGGCGCATACTAATTAAAAAGCACAAAAAAAAGCAACAAACAGCCAAGCTCCTAAAATTAATTGCGTAATTAAAACAAAATCATTTTTTCCAACTGCACCCCCACACCCTTGGGAGCCACCACAGCGGATTGATTGCCCCGGCTTATTTCGTTAATTGCATTCTGGTCAAATATTGGCAGCTCAATTAAATGAATTAAAATACATTTTTGCTTTGAGCATAGGACTATATGCCGAAGGGATGCTGGAGTGGAGAGAGTCCCAAAATTATTTGACAGGCAATTACAATTTAGGGACGATTCGGGCAGACCGCACTCCCATCAGCAGTGATTAGTTTTTGCGGTGCGTAAATTAATTTTTGAATTTTATTTGTTATATTTTTATTTTGTATGCCATGTGTAGGATAAGGTATAAAGCTTAGTGCCTAAAGAGAGTGACAAAAGGTGGCGACCCCCATAGAAAATATATATTATCTAGCAGTGTTTGCAAGAAAAAAAGAACTGTTTTTTAAATTTATTAAAATTTCCAAAAATGTAGAAGCATTTTACCAAATTAAAAATAGCGCAAAACAAAATTTTCAAATTGAATTGAATTTTTTTTTTTATTTTTTAAATTACTTATTGGTGTTTAAACTTCGTTTTTCAAAAAAAATATCTGAAAAAATATTTATTTTAAAAAAGAATTAATTTTTTTCATATTACGAAGTTTTTTAATTTTTAATATTTCAAAAATGTTGCAAACATTTTCATCTTAAATAATTTTAAAATTAATGTTCACATTTATTAAACAA
>JAEIIL010005959.1:0-10806 GCA_018905715.1 Drosophila lini | reverse complement strand
AGATTTTAATATGATTTTGTCTGTATTTATTAAATAAATTTTATCATTTTTTAAATTAGATTCTCTGCCAAAAGGAATGTTTATTTTTGTATAATATATTACAACTCCATATTTAACCGATAGGTTGAAAATTTTGTATATTACTCAATAAATACCAAATTATATTATGCTTAACATATTTTATGTTTTATCATGTTACAAATTATGTTATATGACATCCTATTTTAATTTTGCGGCAGCATTTTGTAATAATGTATTTTATATTTTTCTGTTAATATTTTTGGTAGCCAGCAATTGCATTTCCTAGCTGCTCCCCCCAAAAGCTGCTTAGGCTTGCAATTTTGATTTTTTGCTGCCGCACTTTAAACTAATTGCCAGCAATTTAGCAAACGTTGGCAGTGCAATGCGGCGTATGCGTAATATTTATGTCCCTCTCATCCTCCTCCTCTCATCGCTCTCTCATCTCCCTGGCCCCGTGTTGGTGTGTGTGTGGCTTTCTCCTTTTGTTTGCCTGTGTGTTGGTATGCCCAGTGCGCACATTTGCCGCATAATTGCCAAGTCATGATTTTTTACACACCAAGAAGAGAGGAGAAGCAAACGAAATACAACAAGTAACGAAGGAAATAAACGAAGCATTTTCAGCCACATTTGCAGCAGCAGCACTGGTCCTGCTCCTGCTCCTGGTCCTGCTCCTGTTCCTGGTCCGCATCCATCCATTCTCCGACGTCTGCCATTGTCTGTTCCAGCAGTTTGCCGATGATATTCGCACTGGGCATAATTTCCATGTTGCTTAAGCGGCATTTTGTTGTTACTGCTGCTGTGTTGCTTCCCATTCTCCGCCGCACTTTATTCTCCTTACTTTCTTTACTTTTTTTTTGTCGTCATCCCCTCCTCTGTCATTCCCTTTCCGGCTCTCTGCTTTATCGTTATTGACAGTTTTATACGTCTCTTTTTTTTATCTCCTTCGTATCAAGTTGCCGGTTCCTGTCCCTTTTGCATAGTTTCAAGTTTCGGCAAATATCGTTTGGTTCGTGCCGCAGTTTTGCTCGCTTTTCTTCTTTTTTTTCGTACCTAGTAGGTCGTAAAATACAGGGGTATATTGGTTTAAAGATAATGTATGGCCAAAGAATGTTGGTATCTCTTTTTATGTAGAGAGAAACAAAGTCTCTTAGATGTAGATAAGCTACATACATTCAGTCCATAAATTCGATATTATACTTAAAGTTCTAGGAGAATATTATATATTTTTATATTCTAAATATTTTTTTGATATATTATAATTGATTAATATTTTAATAATTGATAGTTTCAATAAGAATTTGATAAATGTTTTATTGGCATTTTTACCGTTTTTCATATTATTCGAACTTACTAAAAAACCTTCTTAGAAATTCAGTTCACCAGCAAAAATAACTAATCCACGGTATCACATAGTCATTCTTAAAGTTTCTTTTTATTCTGTTGTTTTTTTCTTGCTCCCATTTTTTTTTACAATGTCCAGAAGTTTACCTTGGGGAGTCGTCTGGCTTTTGGGAGATCCTGTCATGGCTGGCCACAGGCAAAGTTAATGTAATGCCATCCGGGGCAACACAATGGGTTTTGGTGTGAGGCGGGACAGGACATACACATAGAAGGACTCCCATACACACTCACTCACACGCGTGTTTTAGCATATTTTTGTCATATTTTGCATCCACGAGATACTAGCACCCAGATACTCGCTCGGATACTCAGATACTCTCGTACTCAGGCCCTGCTGGGCTCCAGTTTCAGCTGCAACAGCCACAGCAGCCTCAACTTCAGATGAGGATGTCAGCACTTCAGTGGCAACTTATGGCGCTCCAATTTCGCGCTGATGCATAATTTTTTCGCCTTCATCTTCTCGCATAAAAATGCGCTCAAAGGGGCGCAAAAGCCGAAACCCGGAAAAAGGGGGAAAAACTATAGGGAGCACAGCCTGCAGCAGCTCTATTCGGGGGGAGATTTTATTTTTGCACCAGAAAAAAAAGAGAGGCAAGTAGATTAAAAATATTTTTTAATTGTGGGTTTTTTAATTGAGTTTTAGTATTCATTTTAAAATATTTAAAATTTATTTTAATTATAGAAAAGTAGTCAGGCTTTGAAATTTATTTTAGTGCTTACAAATATTCCTAAAATTCTTAATTATTTTATAGGGATTAAACTAGGACATATATATATCCTTACAATAATAATTTAGAATATATTTAACTTGGATTTTTTTTCAGTTTCCTTAACTTTACTTTCCCTAATTAATAGCTCAAACTCCCAACTATTTTTGTTATATTTTTTCGTAGTGTCACTGGTTCTGTTGTTGTTTCGGTTGTGGGGTTCTCCGCCAACCAAGTGGTTCAGCTGGGATGCTGGATGGGTGTGCGCTTTGTGGCGCTGACTTGACATGATTAATATCCTCGCTGACATGCGGATCGCAGTTGACTGACTGACTGTCGTCAAGTGAAATCAAAAGCAAAGGCTGGGCAAACCCAGAGCAGCTTTAAAATATATATTTGCATGAAAAGGAGGGCTCCTCCTTAGCACAAAGCGTGCCAAAGTTCAGGGAACTCGCAAAAAATACATACCTATACATTCATACATATAAAATCCGCAATATTTTATTTGTTTTTTAGGCAAGGCACGACGAGCATTAAAATCCCTGGCCGCATAAATCTCTGGCATCGCATTCGAAATTCTAATTTCCGTGGCGCGTAATACGGAAAATAAACAAACAGAACAAGAGCAAAAACAAAAGCACCAGCACCGGCAGCGGCAGCGGCAGCAATAATAACAACAAAGTTGAGCCCGTAACCATTAACATTTTGCAGCTTCAATCACAGCGGCAGCGAGGAAGAAATTAAATAACTGAAACAAACAGGATAAGGGGGCAGCAAAGCAAACAAAAACGCTAAACAAAAAGGAAAAACGACGGCAGTAATAACAAACAAATCAAGCGAAATTCGGCATTTAAAATCCAGACATAAAAAATGTAATGGAAAGCATTAGTGCTCATAAAAAATGGATTTACACAGCCTTTTTAAGGCCATCCTGATCCTGTATGTCATACGAGGTGAGTATAGCCTAGAAAGTGCAGGATTTTTATATGTATTTATTTGTGAAAAAACATTTGGGTATTTTTCACATTCCAGTTAACTAATGGAATTTGTTTTGAGAGGGGAAAAATATAGTAAATAAAATGATTTGATTATATATAAAATTAAATTAATAGCTAGCTAGTAAAGAATATTTGTTGAATAGAAAATATTAAAATAAAATGAAAACATTCTACCCTAAAACCCTTTAAGATGTTTCTAAAGGTAATGGTATAAAATATTTTATTTAAAATGAAAAAGCAATCATTTTAACACAATTTTAGAGAGCCTAAAGATCACCGAAAAAAAATCTATATTTCCTCTAATTAAATCCCACTCCATTTTCCCCAAAAAAAGTATAAAAAGCAACATTCCCATCAATTCCTAATCGACAGCATTGATCCAATTCGAATTGAATGGCACTTGCTAATGGAAGGCCACATTACCAGCGACCTCTCACCCCTCACCGCCTTCGGAAGTATGCAATTAAATTTGCAACATAAGACCAAGGAACAAGGGGGTTTCCCTCTCTCTCTCTAAGAGGTATAGGAAACGGTGGAAAACTCGGGGAAATTGAAAAGCGAAAAGCATTTCAATTAACGCAACCCCATGCACACACACACTCGTACATATATCGCTGTTAATGAGCGACGACCGCCGACTCAACTTTCGCGAGTAGACAAAAGGCGGGCGAAGTTGCGCGAGTCCTGCGGAGTTTGTGCCATAAAACTGAATTATTGAAAGGCACACGTTTCACTTTTGTTTTTGTTTCTGTTTGTGTTGCCTGGCGTGGCGCTGCGTTTTGCATGGCGTTCAAAGAAACGGAGTCAACATCGCACAAAACTTTGCATGCCCAGACAGCAAAGGACGAACGTCAGCCGCAGGAGCAGGAGCTGGCATTTATAAAACTTTCTGCCGCTGGCATGGCTCGACACTTCAAGGCACACACACAAAAGGTGGCACACACACACACAGAAACACACTACTAGGCTGGATCAAATGTTAATTGCAGTTTTCGAGCCATAATTAGAGATCCTCATTGTCTAATGTGTCATGGCATTTAGCAACCGAATACGTCTGCAGCCACAGCGACGCTGAAAGGCGACAGGAGCCAAAGGAGCGTGGGACAGGAGCGACTAGCCACGGCTTAACAAATGCACAACTAGCCGGGTGAAAGAAATTCTCCAAGCTGCAAGGCACTGGGAGAAAAGAGGGTCATTGAAGCAAGCTTTTCAAAAAATAAATTATCAAGAAATTGGTTTACTTTTTAGGGTCCCGGAATAAATAGATTTTATTCTATGTTAAATTAACTTAAATATTTATAAAATTTAAGTAAACCCATAGTTTCTGTATTATATAAATCTATACCCTTTTTCTCTGCCTGTAACCACAAATACTCAGGTACGTAGTGAATCCTAGCGGATGGAGTAGCAAAGAAGCTTCGCCACTTGGCAAGCCAGGGCCAGAATCCCCTGGGATTTGCCCAAGATACCTTCTCACCGATTGCTGGCTTCCCGCAAAGTCCGCTCCTGTGAGCTGCCGCCTCTGTTTATGCTCCTGCTGCAACACATCCATCCCCCACTTTTCCCCGCTTCACACCAAGTTCAACAACACGCCCTCGAAATGTGAATGACCTCGAATGTCACGTTTGCTAAGCGCATGAAAGGAGTGGCCAGTGGGTGGGAGCTGGGATTCGGTGGTTCGGGGGTATCCAGGGTCCTCTTGCCGGCAGTTCGTCAGCGGGAGGGCCAAGATTATGCAGCTTCTGGCTCCTGACTGCCGACTGCTATTTTATGAAACAAAAACAAGCCCCAAGAAGCAAAGCCAAAGGCAGGCGGAGGCGGAGGTGGAGGCAAAGGAGGGCTTTTGTGAGGACCTGGCAACATTGTCCATGGAGCTGGAGCTGGTAGCAGTGGCAGGATCCCGGGCTTAAGTCCAAAGCATGCGGAGCATAATCAGCTTCATCATCAGCAACAGCAACAGCAGCAGCAGCAGCAACAAGCAGTGGGCAAAGAAAGGCCTTTACTGTCACAGTCAGGAGCAACAACAGCCCGCAGCTTAGTCCTGGCTGGAGTACAAAGCGCCAGGAAAAGGACGATGGCGATGACGATGACGAGTAGATATGGACATTGCACTGACACCGGCGCACACAGTCACAGTCGTTGATCTTTTGCTGATAACTTTGGCTTTCTGCGAGAGAGTGGAAGACGGAACGATGAAGAAGGAAGTGTTGCTGGCACAAAGGCAGAATAAATATTGCCCCGAAACAGCAACCGACCGTCCACCACCCACCGCCTGGCAGCTTAATTATTTCCCCATGAAAACTGCATCTGGCCGAAAGAGGAACTCGGCATAATGAGATTGCCTCAACCAGATACAATTCTTTGGCCTTTCTCTCACTCGCTTGATGGGTCTTGAAACATTCGAGCTTTCAATTTGAGCAATTTTCCTGGTTTTCAGCTTGTTTAGTCAAAGCCAGGCCAAGGCAGGACAGGGGAGGAGGTGGAGAAAGAGCCTAGGTGGAGTCAAGTAGGGTACGTGCTCTGACCTAAGCAAATACACTTTACACTCAGGACCTCACACACACACTCCTGCTCACACTCGCTTCTCCATCCGCATCCGGATCCGCTGAGGATTCCGCTTTGTTGCGCAGACAGACAGACAGATGGAGATTTCGCTTCGACATCGCATTAGTCGGGGCTTTTAAGCAGAAAAATGCGTGCACTTGAGGGTCGCCCCATCCCTCCCTTCCCCCCGTCTCTGAGAGTGTCCTGAAATGAAGCCCTCCCTGCCCTGGCATCACTCATCCGCCCCATGTTGCCGGGCCTCTTTGGGCGCTACTTTAAATATTAAACGCTGCCTACTTTTCGGCTGACTGAATCAAATTTGCGCGCTTGACTTTGGCCAAGCTCCCATTTATATTCGTTTTTGTGTTTTGGAGATTTGGAAACGCGTGAAAATTAGAAAGAAAATCTTAAATTTTTTGCTTATACAATTTTTATAAAAAATCCTTCGATTTTATAACTTTTTCTCTTAATAAACACGTTTTAATAAATATTCTTAAAAAAGAATTATATATTTTATGACTATTTCTTTTAATAATTTGGCTTTGTAATTATTATTTCTTGGTTAAGAGGTTCCAAAATCTGTAAATTCCAAACTCTTGATATTTAAATAAGATTATAAACAAGATTTTACAAATTGAGAGACCAAATTCCATTATTTTTACCCTGTCAAGGCTGACATCTTTGTCAAGGCAACAGGAAAAGCCTTCAAATTTTTTAAGGAGCTCCCAAAAAATAAAAGAAAAACTTGGGCGAAAGTGAAAATGGGAGCACGTCTCCCTCCATATACATTTGTATTTGTCAAGCCATTTCCCCCGCGACAACACAACAACATGCTGCAAACAGGACAGGAGCCAAGAGCCAGGAGCCAGGATATAGATATATAGCAATATAGACAGCCAAGACAAGTCCCCTGCTCTCACGGCATATGCAAATCAGCTTTAATGTTACTGCTCCTGGTTGTTCACTGCTTTTCTTCTTTATTTTTGTTGTACTTTTTTTCGCGTTTGCGAAATTGCGTTTTCATTTAAATGGCGTGCAGGAAAAGTTTTTCTGATTTAGTGTGCGCTTTGAAGCTGGAAAACTGGGAATAGCTGGCAAGCTGGCAAGCTGGCAACTGGCAACTTCATTATTATTTGCAGACACTTTTCGAAAAACATTTTTCCGCTCGCTTTGTTGCTGAGAAGTAAGCGTAATGTGGATTGAAGTCGCCATTCCGATGGGATGCCTTTCCTCTGTCTTCCATTTCCCTGAGATTTTCTTCTTAATTAAGCAGGGCTTGTACTTGAAGAAAATTCAAATTGGAATTAAAAGGGAAGCCTTGAAGGGATATAGGGATTTTAGGGAAGTGGGTTTTTTTTATTTATATTTTAGGAATTTTTACATTTTCTTACTTTAAAATCTAGAAAGCTTAAATATTTGTTTTAAAATTCCTTTTTTGAAATTTCGGAAAGTTTTTTGGTATAGTTTCTCACCGTGTATCTTTGGAGAGCCGCAGCTGAATCTTTTGCCGCTGTTGCTCATTTGCATTTTGTCTGCTTGTCAACGCTCCTTCATTTGCTGCTGCTCCTTCTCCTCCTGTTCCTGCTGCTCCTTATCCTCCTCCAGCTCCTTTTCATCAGCTTTTCCCCGTGCCATTTTGCCATCATCTCCTTCGGCGGACTCATTCATTTCCGTTCTCCTCAGCTCGTCAGCTCTTCCACGGCAATTTTTAATGATCCGTGATAATGATGCAGTCTGCCGCTGGCATCGCTAGTTTCATTTAGTTTTTATTTTCCACCCGCCAGCTTAAGGATTCCTTGGCGCTTAATTGATTTTAGCCAGAAGGGGAGAAGGCACTGTGCGCGGCACTTGCATTAATAAGCCACAGCTGCCCAGGAAGAATCTCTCCAGCGGATTGACAGCCACCGGGACAAATGAAGAGTGCTTCATCTCAGCGACATGGCCTTTGTCCATTGTCCAGCCGATGAAATGTGGGACACTCCGGTGACAGTTGGCGCTGGCTCTGGCTCTGTGCGGAGATGAGGAAACTCCTCTAATTAGCTGCAACTTGTCTCGGGCCTAAGACAAAGTTTTAATTGAAATCCTACCTGGCAAATCTCACCCACACACATTGCAATTAAGGCAATAGAATGGATTGAAAGGCCGGGCCAAAAAGGCTCTTCGGATGGATAATTAAATTTTCATTAGACCGTGTCTGCCGGATGGAGAGAGCGGGAGAGAGAAGTTTTCTCAAAACTTTATCTTAAGTGACTTAAAAACTAAAACTGCAAATTTAATGCGCTCCCCCGTCGTCATGTGGTAGCAGCCAGAGTACAGAAACTTGCGGCAAACACTTTTTACTTTCCGCAAACATTTTGCTTTTGCTTTTATATATTTTTTCCTTCCATTTTGCTCCTTTTGCGGCGCATTTCCTTTGGGCATTGCAGTTGACAGCGTGTTGCCAGGCGGCAGGCAAGCAAAGGAGGTGGAAAACCGGCGGGAAAACCGGGAACCGGAGAGCAACCGCAACGAAAGTGGCACAAAGTTTGCTACACTTTGGGCCCTGGCCTCCCATGTTGCAAGTTGTTGCAACCAGGAGAAGGAGCAGCAGCAGCAGCAGCATAGTCGTCGTTATCTGCCGCCTAATGCCTTTTTGACAAAACAATTTTTCATATTATTGCTCGACTGCAGCTGCAGCGTTGCTGGGGTTGAAAATTGCTTACAAATTTAGTGTTGCATACTTTGCGGCTGCTGTTGTCAAGAGTGCCACAAGGAGCCAGAGCGAGAGCTAGAGAGATCGTTGCCAAGTCCAAGTCCTGTGGCCAGGACAACTGCCAAAAAGGGGATTCCTTCGGCCGACAGCAAGTGATGGAAATATCTCTTTGCAAGAAAACTAACAATTTTAACAAAACCTTTACACCTGGCAAAAGAATAGGGGTTAATTTTTGATTAAATACATTTGGGTATATTTTTAAATGGTTTTTAAATTGTAAGTATTTGTTTAGTGAGCAGTTAAAAGGTCTTTCTTTTTCTTAAAATACAATGTTTATTTAAAATACAAAAGTAATCATTCCGAATGACAAATTACCCTCGAAAAACTTTCTCAATTTCTCAAGTGTAGTCAGAAAGAGAGATTCTTTGCCTAAATTATTCATGTGTCATAGTCAGCTTCACCCGCTGCACATGAATTTCTGGTTATTTTCTGGACAGGAGACAACGCCTTAACGTGTCCGGGGCCAGCAGGGAAGGTACACCAACACCAACTTCAGTATCTCGAGCTGGTGTCCTGTCCTCCTTGGCTCCGAATGAATAATAAATATGACATAAAAGCCGCATCAAAGGCAATTTTAAAGTAGGGCCCTCCCGAAATTATGCAATGCTCAGCGGCTGGTGAAGCAATTAGAGGCGGCTTTTGTGGCCGGCAACCACACCAATGGTAGCCGTTGGCAGGTGAAAAGCAATTGTCTCCGCAGAGCATCAGCCTTTGTTGCGGGCCAGCGGCACTCACGACGCCTCATTAAAATTTAGGCCAAGCTGCCCCCAGAGGGGGAGGAGGAGGAGTCAGAAGCCGCCGCTGGCAAGGACTCGCTACTTAATTTCGACAGAGAAAAGTTTCCTGGTCTAACAAAAATTGAAATTAACTTTGGCCAACCAGGACAGAGGCGGCACTCTGCCTCCATTTAATTAAAATTTTAAATTTCCTCACCGAATTTTCAACGAATTTCCAACGAATTTCCAACGAATTTTCACCGACTTTTCTCTGCCTTTTCTCTCTGTTCGTTCTCTTTGCAGCCGAGACCAGCCAGATTGTGAATGGACTGGATCTGCAGGGACCGATATTCCTACACGAGCCACCGCACCGCGTCGAGTTCTCCAACAATTCGGGTGGACTTATAGAATGCTCGGGCCACGGGACTCCGTCGCCGGAGGTGAGAACTTCCTTCGAAGGACTTCTTTTGCCTCCCTTTACGTGTTTTCTTTCCACGCCGCCATTTAATATTGCTGTTTAATTATGCATGGAGCTGTGCGGCATTTGCCTCTGCTCATTTCCAAGTTAATTGACTGGGCAACAAACAAATGCTAAACGCTGACACTGGAAATAAATTTTCTTTAGTTATTTTCTTTAATGAAAATATTATAATTCTTTGGTGGAAATTATTTATGGTTTTAAAAATCTAAAGAATTTCTTTGCTACTTAAATATCATTAAAAATATTCATAGTTAATATTTTTGAACCCTAAAAACCTCTCTGTTTCGATTACACTTCTCACGCTCCTTTCCCCTTTACTCAACCAGGTGGAATGGACACCCATACCACCGCAGCAGGACATGGTGTTCCAGCTCTCCAATGGCAGCATGATGTTCTATCCCTTTACGGCGGAAAAGTACCGCCACGAGGTCCATGCCACCGTCTACAGGTGAGAATCCCCTCACTGAACTTCGATCAATGGTTAATCCTTTGTCCTTTTTATATTTCCGGCAGATGCAAAATTCGCAATTTGGTGGGCACTGTTCTCAGTCGCGAGGTTCACGTGCGCGGCGGTAAGTTGAAATAAATTTTAATTAATTTACGTAAAACACGGCTAGAGGCGGGAGCCCTCGAAAAAAAAAAAACAAAACCAAAAACGAAATGAAACTCTGGGAATTTATGGCCACCAAGTTGATTTGTGCTGACGAAGTGAGTTTGGCTTTCGACGGTACAGTGGTTGTTGTTGCTGTTGTTGCGGTTTGTTGGAAACTTTGGCCTAATTGGAAAGTTTTTCGCGCTGCCCCGGAGTCGCCCATTTGCCGCCCATTTTGCCCCAATCCCAATCCCAATCCCGGATCCCAGTTCCACTGCCAATCCGCCCAAAACTGAAGCCTAAAAGCAGGCGAACGCAAGTTTTAATTACTATTGCTGCCGGCAAATGCTGTCGGCCAGAGGCGCCTCGTCGCTTCTTTCCCGTTCGCTGCCTTCCTCTCCAAACACATCCTCTTTAGCCCCCCTCATCCACATATATATCCGCAAACCATGCGAAAAAAAAAAATGGTTTGCTCGGCGCTAATTTGGCGCCTCAGTGTGTGAGAATTGACTGCGAGGGGAATACCCTCATTATAAATGGTGTACTCGCAGTGCCTCATGGAATTTAGGGAATATTTTGGGTATTTATTATAAA